>SNQJ01S0117015.1:15092-38572 GCA_010110895.2 Picea sitchensis | reverse complement strand
AAATGTTCAAAATGGGGGAAAAGTTGAAAACTGATAAATTAAAAAAATTAAAAAAAACCTATCATAAATTTGCAAGAATATAAAAAAAACTGTTGGAAATCAATCCACACTCCAAAATAATTTTATGGCAGCTAAAAACAACAATCCCTAACTACCAAGATGAAGGATGCATAGCAAATATTATAAAAAAAATGGTACAAACTGTTGCCCATACCTGCAAATGTGCCCTTGCTTGAGAGAAATCAATCCCAACTTCACAATAAACAAGTTATAGTGCTCAAAATCTCGCTCAAAATCTCGCTCATCCTCGTCTTTGGCTGAAGGCAAACTCGCCCTTTTCTCCTTTGCTCTCCAAACCCCACACTTCACTTGCAAAATGACCAAACAAAAATGAAAATCGGGCTTTATTTCCGGCTCTATCCGCGTGCCAAAGATATTTTGGATCGTAGCACGATATTATCGTGCTATCTACGATATTATCGCGCTATCTACGATATTATCGTGATATTTTCGAAGTGCCCAAAATAGCGCGATATTTTCCCCGATAATATCGCCAATATCGCGATGTTGGTAACAGAGATGCAAACATGTCGAAGATTTTTTGGTTCTACAGGACACTTTTTGCTCCAGCACACAGTTTCGTAAGCAGGATTACCACACCCCTGCACGGGTTTATAATGTAATAGGTCTACATGGATCATGTTAGGTCAGTTGCCTTAGGGTTTCTTCATTAGGAGAGTTCCTTTCACTGAGTGTTTTTTATCCTCAGGAGGTTAATGTGGCCTAACCAGTCGGGTTAATCTCTCTTGAGTTTTTCACTCCCACTAGCAATAAATCCTCCAAAGTGGTGAAAGGCGTCTAATGAAGTCATTCTTAGGTAGTTAGTGTTTAGGAATGTTGTAAATGACCATGTAAGACAGCACGCAATATTTTGCAGAATTTCGTCAAGTCTAGCTAGGTTTTTTTTAAAGTTGGGAATTAATTAATTAATCCTGGGTAATTAATGTAAAACTTAGGTCCCGAGATTTTTGATAGGGGTATGTGTACTCAAAAGAAAGATAATAGGACCCTCTACACCCGTGGACCAAGTTTCAACTCAGTCAGACAAGTTCTGCTAGGTTTTTTGTCTACTTAGGAGTTTTTCGGAAAATAGCAATTTTAATTGCCAAACCCAGGACATGGGAAAATGTCAATTTTGTAATAGTTAGTCAAATCAAGTGAAGTAAGTGGCAATAATTGAGATGGAGCCCACCTAACCATTTCCTGACCCTTACTTACCCTTTACCCACTTCATTTAATTAAATTACATGTGGGAATATGTTGCCTCATATGAGCTTACGTCCCCTCTCCCACGTATGATATAATAAGTCATGTTTAAATGAGTTATGGGCCCCTCCTCATGAGGTGCACCCTTCCTCTCCCATCCACGCCCCACATTAGAGTGTGGACGTCACACTCCTACCACACACCCTCATTCACTCTCACGCATCCCTCCACGCCTTCACCATCCTCACACTTTCTCTCACGTAAAGAGGGAAAGGTCACACGTAAAGTGGGAAACTTACCTTTGGATGATGCGTGGGCCTCTCCTTCATCCAATACGCTTTCACTATGCTTACACCTCACCATGGGAGTGTGTCATACACATTCCCCCCACCCTCACTTGCTATTTCCTCCAAACCTCACGCTTTCTTTGAAGAGATGCCCCTTTCCTCTTGGAAGGTGGAAACATCAAGTAAAAAAGATGGAATTTGCCTTGGATGAAAGCGTGGGACTCCTCTCTTGGCCAATACACCTCCTTCATATTGCCATCTCATCCTTGCAACTCTTCCCTCATACCAAATTTGTCCCTTCCTCCCTTGCTTTATCCTCATCCAACTCAATTACTTGTCATTTCCCCTCACCCTAAAAGCCTCATTGATCGCTTTCCTCTTTGAGTTGTCTCTTCCCTTGGATCTTTGACAAGTGTTGAAGATCCAATAGGGGTCTCTTGGTCTCTCAAGGCTATTTAAGAAACCCCTCACTCCTTCATTAAGAACCATTCTTCACAGTAATGTTATGCTACCAAATTCTCTCCATCCCACTCCTTCTCTCTCTCACTATTGTCATATTGCTTCGCTAGTTTTGGTTATTGAAGAGCTTGGAGCAACATTATGGCTACAATCTCTTCCCATTTAATAATACAGAAATCGCTTTGGAGGAATTGGGAGTGTTGGATTTTGTCTACATGCTTCATTTACATACTCAAGGTGATATTGTTCTTGTTTTCGGTATTTTGTGATCCTTAAAATAGTATAGTTGAGGTATAACTTTGTTTGCTTGGCTAGGTGGAGTAAAACTTTGTTTGCTTGCCTATATGCATTATGTTCATGTTTAATACTAAATTTATTGTATTATGCATGCATGCAATCCATTGATCTCACACTTTATTGAACTTGCATGTTGCCTTGAGGAGGATTTGTTAGGATAGGTTCAAGGACGAATCTTCCCTCATCTTCACATACACTTCACATGCAATTTTCTGTTCCTCTTTCTCTTTCTTTCACTTTCAGATTTTGGTATTTAGCATGCTTAGATAGGTCCCAAATCAAATATTAAATTCTGGTTTTTAAATGTGTAGAGTTTCTGTTGAAAAACAGAAATCTCGTAACTTTGTTGAGTGTGTTGCAGCTCAAATCAGCAAGCAATAGCTTTCTGATTTTTGCAGGTTCTTACCAGAACAAGAGGGCATGTTGCCCAAATTTCATGCACAACACACCCTCAAACAACTCCTCTCATAATGGTAAAAGTTTATCTTCTTCTTCTCTATTCTAAATCACTGTAAAGCAAGCCCAAAGGAGTTGTACCCAAGTGGCTTGCATTCTTTTCCTTTCCGTCTTATTTTTGCAAGTTTTAGATTAGATTTATTTTCGTTTCTTTTTTCTTGCTTAGTTTAGCTAAATTAGTTGTGATTTCTACATGAATGCTTAACTTAAAATAATCTAGAGTAGATCTCATAACATATGCTAGATTAGAGCCCGTGGAGGCTTCTTTTTTTCAGTTGCATGCAAGTTACAAAATCTCACTTCTTACACACATGCATGCACATGCCAGTTACATAATCTCTTAAGTAATCGTGTTTCATTTTCTGCAAGTCACTTCCTTTGTTTTATTTTCACATGCAACCATCTAATTAAGCATTTAAACTTGCAATCTATTGGTTCAAACTTCAAAGGCTTCAGCCTTCATTTTCACAGTTTTCAATTTCACAAAGCAATTTCAGTTCTTGACATTTACATGCAATAATTCCAACTTAAGAACTTATTTTACAACTTCATTGTTTAAAGGCATCAGCCTTCTTATCTTTTCATTTTCAGTACTTTGGCAACTTTATTTGAGCAAGCTACAAGCACTCAAACACACATTGCAATACTTAGCTCATAGGTCTAAAATAAATTAATTAGACTTAATAGGACACCATAACTCACTATCTTCGCCATTTAAAATGAGGTCGGAGGAAGGCAATGGAAGGTGCTAGGCCGGGGACGGTCTCACAACGCGCGGCGTCCTTTCTAGGAGTACTCTGATCTTAGGGTTGACCTGTGAAGCTAGGGTAGGCCTCGTTGCCTCACTTCTTGAGCATCCAACAGTCACTTGGTAACTGGGGAAGGAGATTTTTTGGGTTGACACCTAGATAGGGATAAAATTAATCACACTTAATCACTTAGCTCAATCCTAGGTCTACAACACTTGCAATTTAAATTTTACACTTGCAAGCACTGATCTCATTATCTTTTTATATCATGCAAGTTATCTTTTATATGTTGTAGAATAATTGCTCAAGTGGTTACATCTCTTCATCTGGAGCACTTTACTTTCAAAGCTTTCATTTATATTTCGTTCTTGTATTTATGGTGTGATCCTTCAAGAAGTGCGTATCCATCTAGAGGCATTCTCTTGACTGGGTCTTGAGTGCTTTGCGTCTTTTGCCAGTGATAAGCAGTCCAATGGAATTCTATATGTTGCGAGCATGCTTGGCTTGATGTGTTGATTATCTCTCGTCTTTGAACATCTTCTTTCCTTGCACATTCAAGCACACGTTAGTATGTTGTATATCTTGTATCTAGTTTAGCTATGTATATCTTAGATATTCTTTTGTGTCTAGTATGTATTCGATATTGTTGTAATTTCGTAAACTTGTAATTATCTTGTAACGAACATCCCCTTAACTTAGTTGACCCCTTGCCCAATCTTAGGCACTAGTCTTAGTTGCCCTAGGAAAAGGTCTGACTTTCATACTTAGATAATTGCATCTTGCACTTATTTAACATCATAGACTAGATTCCCCCTAACCTTTTAACTTATTAAAACCAACTCCTAGAACATTTAAACGTAAATCTCACCTAGTAACTAGGGTCTACCCCCCTTAGCTTCCCTAGGAATTAGCCTAGACGGAAGAGGTTCAAGTCAAAGTGACAGCGTGGACTTTGAACCTAAGCATTGTGCCTCCGAAGACACACTAAGTGAGCAGGACTTAGCTCACGTTTGCAAGTGTGTATAAGGACGGCAACAGAACCGATGTTTATCAATATACCAACAACAATACCCAATTAGACAATGATGTTTCTACTCCCAACTTGTTCCTTCTCATGACAGTCGCACCAAACTAAAATATACTTCAAATTTGTAATACCAAATTCAGTGTCTCATATAAATCTCTGTTACACCCAGTGACAAATCAAACATGTAGGAACCAATAGGGCATGTGCTAGATAAAGTAGTGTTATTAATAATAATATTGCCGATATAACACAACATTTTCGGAAAATATCACCATAAGTTGAAACTTGAAAATATTGCCCAGCTAGCAATAAAGTGACTATAAGTACTCAAAATGTTATTTTTTTCACATTTTGCAAAGGAGAAGTAGAAGATTGAGATCAAAGGAGCTTACTCATCATCTTGATTGATTTTAGGATGGACAAAAGAGGGTTTTCATTGTCTTCCATTGATTTTAGGAGGGGAAAGCGAATGTTTTCATTGTGATTAGCCGATCTATTGGGGAATAGGGATTGATTTCACAAGCATTGTTGCAAGAGCAATTGGAGTATACACATCAAGAAGGGAAACATGATAGAAATTTTCAAATTAAATTTATTATGTGTTATGACCCTCTTGTAGAAATTTTCAAATTAAATTTATTCTGTGTTATGACTCTAATCTTTCTTAAAAGTTAGAACTTCAAGAATCATTAAATTTATTATAACTCTCTAATAGGTTAGAGTCCCAACACTTTAATGACATGGTCTATATTTACTACAATCTTTGGCCATGGGTGAAGCAGCTTAACAAAACCCCTGAAGTGAAGGCCATTTCCTTGGATGACATTGACACCATGGGTGAGAGAGGGTGGAGAATGAGAGGCCTTGTTTGTTGAAATAATGTAACTGCGAAGAGCATTCTTATTATTATTGTTATTTTATTCATTGGATTAATCCCCATTGTGGATTAATCATGTCGATAATTGTATTAGGACCAAATCCCCTTTTGCGATTGGTCATCAGACAGTATAACAATAAAGCGAAGAATAAAATTAAACCCCAAGCAGTTATTATTGGAGACCAATTAAATTAAAGGTGGGTTTACCCACTTGAGTGAGAGGTCGGCCTTGCCGGTGAAACCCTTTTTGATACCCGATCTTGTATATATATAGGAGGCTAACGCCTCCCACTTTATCACACAACTCACTTGCTCATTATCTTATGAGGCCAAGCTACAATTGCTCGAGTTAGAGGAGAAGAGTAGAAGCATCTCTTGAGGGAGGGTTATCTTGTGTATTGGTTTGAGTTATCTCTTAGACATTGTATAAGCTATTTATGATACATAAGTTTTTGTTGGGTTTTCTTTGGGTTTTCTTCCCCTAGGGTTTCCAAGGATAAATGTTGTGTCTCTTGACAGATGTGTATTTCTACGGTGATCATTTCTTATGATGCTCTTATCTATTGAAATGCAAGAGGAGGAACTATAATAATGGCAAAAACATTAACATGGTATCAGGCCAACTTTGAAGGAAGCATATTTCCTGAAAGCGAAAACGTCAGCATTGCGGTGCAGAAAATTAGGGTTATGCAAGGTGAATATTTTCGACCCTAAAACCACCACCTAAGTTGCGCCCTCCACCAAGGATCATTTTGGCACCTTGGTACCTTTTGGTGAAGCTAG
The DNA here is from genome assembly GCA_010110895.2 of Picea sitchensis. NCBI lineage: Eukaryota > Viridiplantae > Streptophyta > Pinopsida > Pinales > Pinaceae > Picea > Picea sitchensis. Next base: position 32,371 of record SNQJ01S0117015.1, on the reverse strand, counting down.
GAATCTCGAGGAAGGTGAAACCCTGAACACGAAGTCACCAGGAAAACCCGGAAGCACAAGTCCGAGAAATCCACTGATTCAAGTTTGAAGGGCAGTTGGTTTTCCACGAAATTGACTACGGGATACTCGCCCATTCCATTTCAGTAGCATCTATCTGGATGGAATTTCAAAATTCAAAGTTGAAAAATTAGGGTTTCCTCGTAAAACCCTAATTTGTAGTTGCAGTTTCAGAATCTGTTGAAATATCAATTGCAGTTGCAATAGTAGTTGAAGTATCATCCCTAGTACCATTTGAAATCACCCTTGAAGTTTTGGTAATAATTCACAGCTACTACCAAATGGAGCCACTACACTTAAATGTCATGAGGTATGTACTCACATATGTTTAATGGATTTAACCCTAAAGGGAAATTATTTGCAAGAGAGGGGATCTCTTGCCATAGATCGAAGGATCTCAAGATCCAACACATTCGAAGATGCAACCGAGATGTGATTATTCTAATATGCATCTATTTGTAATTTTGTTATGAAATTATCTTGATCGGTGTTGCATGTTGAAGCGCTATGATCAAATTATTAGAAAAATTAAAGTTGATCCTTAGAGCTTATCCTCTAACCTAACCTTTTGTCAAGTTAGTATTTTGTCTTAGATGAAGATAGGTTGAAGAAACTCGTCACCTGAGTGAAAGGACCTGGAAAAGCAAGCACTCACTCTTGAGGACAAGGCTCGAGTTTGATTATGTTGAAATAATGTAGCGTGAAGAGCATTATTATTATTATTGTTATTTTGTATTACGGATTATCCCCATTTATTGGATTAATCATGCTCGTGTATGGGACCAATCCTCTTTTGCTGGATTGGTCATGAACAATTATAAAGAGCCCGAGAATAAAGTCATTGGCCAGTTATTATTGAACCGAATTAATTAAAGGTGGAGTTTTACCACCCAGTGAAGGTCGGCCACTGCCCAGTTAGAAACCCTCTCTGCGTGCAGTCTTGTATAAAATAAGAGGCTAAGCGCCTCACTTCTAACACACCTGGCACTCACTTGCTCATTCTCTTATGAGGCAAAGGCTACCGATTCTGATTGGAGAGAGGAGAAGAAGGGTTGTGCATCTCTTGGGGAGGAATATACTATGGCTGGTTTTAGTTATCTCTTGAACATTTGTATTAGCTTTTATGATAAGGAAGTTTGTTGGGTTTTCTTCCCTAGAAGGGTTTCAGGATAAATATTTGTGTCTCTTGTGAATGTATTTCTCAATGATCTTGTTCTTGGAAGATGCTTATCATTGAAATGCAAAATATAATAATGGCATAGAAACATTAACGCTGTAATTGCATCGAGCCAACACAGAAAGCACAATTTACCCAGGAGGAAAACGTCAACATTGCGGCCTGCAAATTGGGGTTTTGAAAAGTATCTCTTTTCAACTCCCTAAACATCTAGAAAGTTGCGCCCTCGCCCGAGGATCAATTTGGCACCTAGGCACACCTTTTCAGTGGATTTGGATCTCCTGGGAAGGTGAAACCCTGAACACAAAGAAATTGCAGAAAACCGATTACCCGGAAGTACTAGAGTACCCGAGAATGCTGAAGTTACCAGTACCGATCGAGAGAAATCCATAAAATCAGATTTGTGGGGTAAAAGTGGATTTTCCTACTCATATTAGGACCCAGACTACTACTTCGATAAAGCATACCTCCTAAAGTCAAAATTTGATTTTGAACATTCGAATTTTTGGTTATTTTTGTTGCCATAAGTACAAGATAATGCATGAAGCACAAGGCTTTGTTTGAGAGCTAGAGGCATGGAACTGACTTCTGGTGCTGGAGAACGGATGGGTCTAATCCTTTGGAGAATGACCTGTCAAGATTTTATCGAAAGAGTGGAGGAACACGAGAGATGGTATAAATGAAGCATCGGAAGGATAATCGAGGGAAGGACTCAAAGAATCATTGTAGATTCAATCCAAGACCACGGTCGATGGTATCGTCGAAGGCACAAGAAGGAGTGTTAGATGCTACGAAACAGAGCTGTATGTGAAAAGAAAAACATCCCAATCCCGAAGGATGAATCCCACAAGAACTGGAGTTGAAGAATACCAAGATGCAAAAAAGGAGAAATGATTCAAGAATATTTCTCAGAATCTCAGAAATAAAGAGCGGTTGAAAGCGATTGGAGACACCACATCGCGAAGGCAATTTGTAATAACCGCTAAATGGTCATAAGACCTTAGGATACTCATCAGTCGGTATGTGGCGAGAAAGGAAGCTCACAGTTTGAGAGCCTATGGGAAGAATGCACTAAAGAAGAGACAAAGGGTAGCCAACATTGAAGCACTACTAGCAAGGGCGATGATCAAGCCCTAACTACTCATGCAAAAGGAGGAAGGGAAGAAACCCTACTTCAAAGGGAATCGCAGAGCACTTACAACCATCAAACAAATCGACAACCAAGAATCTCATTAAAGAAATTTTAAGAAGAAAAGGAACAATAGAGGGACGAGATCTCTCATATATACAATACTATCATTGTGATAAGATGGAGCACAAAGTGAATAATTGTCGGTCGAGGAAGAGAAGGAGTACAAGAGGAAGCACAAGCGACAACATGCTCCACATTAGAGATGAAGAACCACCTATGAAGATGATTAAGGACCATGTCTTGATCTCGGCTCTCTCGGGATTTGTATCACCTAGAGGACACATGGCTCATTGATAGCTGGTGCATCTCAAAACATATAATGAGGTAGAAAAATACTCTCTCTTGTATTTGAAAAGAAGTTTTCTCAAAAGTAACTCTTGGAGATGATTATCAATATCCCATCTGAGAATAGGAGAATCAAGCTACAAACTAGATTCAGAAACTCAATAACAATAAAGGACACACTCTATATAGAGACTAAAAAGAAGAACTTTCTCTCCATGCTCGGCCTTTTAGACAAGAAGAAAGGATATGAAGTTGCCTTCATAGATGGAGAGAAGTTCTTATGTGGAGCTAGGGAGGAAACAACAAATGAGATATGCGTCATCAATTAGAAGAAAATGGTTTATATATAAGCTAAAGGGTCCTTGAGAGCTACCGACCCATTATATGAAAACTCATCTTGAAGACTTTGGCATAGAAGATTGGCCCACATCAACTTCTGACACTACCAGCATATGCAAAAGCATCCTTGGAGTTTACACCAAAACTCAAGGTTGATCGGAAGGCATATGCAATGAATAATGTAGGAAGAACATCAAGAACCCTTTTCCAAAAGGGACGACCAAAAGCAAAGGAGCATTGGAACTCATCCCATTCAAGCGTGTGTGTGATACATCATCCTCGATAAGCGGGTATGCTTATACTATGTATCTTTTATTGATGACTATTCTGATTAAGACTCGGATATATTTCTTAAAATATAAAGAATGAAATTATTATTCAATAAAATTCAAAGATTCAAAGCCTTGATAAGAATCTTCAGAAAGAAAGATTAAGATACTTGTTAGGTGTGTGTTATATTCTTTGCATGTGTGTGTGTGTGTGTGGAGTGCGTTAGATCACGATTGCTATTTTTGGTGATTGTAAATTAATCCAGTTAAAGTTAGGGTTTGAGTATCTACGGAATACCTAAAACATTGTATATATTGTATATGAATGGTGAAATTGATATAATAAAAATAAGAAAGGTTTTTCCGGTTGGTTTACAGTGTAAATCTACGTGTACTATGTGTATGAGCCATTGAATAATTTTACGTATTTCTTAAGAATCTATGCACTTTACTTTGCGAGTTCGAAACTTACATGTATCCAATTACGTTTTGTAAAGGGGCCTTCTTGTTCGAGGAGTTTGGCTCGGTCTTGATAGATCAAAGTTTATCTTGGGTCTATGAAAAACCTAGGTTGATGGGAACTTTGCAGTGGATATTCGAGTGAAGTAAGAGGAATGGTGAGCTCATCTAGAATGAAGATAGAGAAGTTCGATAATTACAAAACTTTTGAATATGGAAGCTCAAGATGGAGGACAACTAAGCAGACAAAAGAACAATGGATGTTGTGGATCTGGTACGATATCTTGAGTACTACCATCTACAAGCACAGAATTTCTTTGGTACACAACCTACCCGATTACACAAACTACTAGTACACCAATTCCTAGTATGTCGAAGGAAGATTGGGACAAGTTGGGCAAAAGAGCAAGGAGTACCATTCAAATCTCCCTGGCAGATTCGGTGTTGTTGAATGTCGGGAGAATCTACGACCAAGGAACTATGGGATAGGTTAAGAATTTTTATCAATCAAAGTCCTGGTAAACAAGTTGTTTCTTGAAAGAAGTTTGTATCATCTAGGATGGAAGATGGAGATTACATGACATAACATCTAGGGTTGTTTGGTTTGAGGTTGACATACTTTATTTATATTCTTTACGAGACTCTGGGATATATCTGAATTTGCTGTAGGTAGTACCACTTTCAATCTACATTACAGTATGAGATGAATTTACATCCTTATCCCGAGAGATAGAAGCGAAAAACATGGATAGTCCTGATCTGATGTTTTATTTGTAAAGTACCCAGGCAGGGAACCACGAAGTAACCGCCGGATGGAGATCTAAATCTACAGGTAGATCAGTCTCCAAGGAGAAAATCTTTGAGGAAATCTTGGAAGTGTGGTAAAACGAGGGCATTATAAGAAAGATTGCAAGTCTAAGAAGGTTTGAAAAACCAAAGGGATGCGATAGAGTACCTCTTCCGCGGAGGTGAAAACCTCCACAGAAAAAGGAGGTGATGTTTACCATCTACAGGTACACATGCGGACCATGGTGTATGGTTGATCAACTTCGGAGGTGCATCCTACCATATGACTCCTCACAGTGGTTCTCTGAATAGAAAAAATATGATGGTGGTGATGTACTACAGGAGATGACTTCGTGACAAAATCTTAGGGGCGATGGAAGGAGTTAAGTTCTTTGCTAAGCTTGATGGAAGGATTAGAGACTCTTCACAGGGTTCTACATTCAAAACTAGCCGAGGAGCCCTAATATCACATGCGCCGAAGTTGAAATTGGTCACGGTGGCGTTTTAGAAAAGGACACTTGCAAGATGAGACGAGGAGCAATGGTATTGATGAGGGGAGTTAGTTGTGGAACTCACAAGTTGTTGGGAAGAACTTATACTAATGGGTGTAATGGATTCATTTGTCCTTGATAAATGAAGGAGACAAGTCCAATATTGTCCCTGAAAAGAGACCATGTTGTGGCATCAAAGGCTGGGGAATATTGGAGAAAATGGCCTTTGAACACTACATGGTATAGGTATGATTGAAGGTATGTCAATTGCACTCTGGATTTTTTGATTTACGTGAAAATTACATATATAGTACATGAAGTCAGAGTAAAAGGTTCATCTGGTGCTACAAGAGAAAGAGGGATCTTAGAGTTGATACGATGATAATGTTTGGACCTGTTCACATTCCATCCCTAGGTAAATTTGTGTATTATGTTTCATTCATAGATGATTTTTCAAGAACACATGGATTTATTTTCTTAGAAAGAAATAAAGCAATTGATAAGAAATTTAAAAGTTTAAGGCTCATTTGAAATCCAGACAGAGAAAGAAATAAAGGTGAGAGCAGGATAATGTGGTGGAGAATTAGGAAATGAATTGAAGAATTACGTAGAAGTGTGGTATAGCAGTGAGACTACTCCATACACTCCTCATTGAATGGAGTTGCAGAAAGGATGAAACCGAGACATTGATGGAAAAAGCAAGGAGCATGCTCTAGTGGTGCTTAGGGTTAGGACAAAATTAAAATGATGATACTGACATGTTACACAGTCAATTGATCACCTTCTTCAGCATTGGATGATACAACTCCTACACGGTATGGTGCGGAAAGAAACCCTCTCTTCAACATCTTAGAGTGTTTGGATTTGTGATGCTTGGAATTTTTATGTTCGAAAGGAAAATAGGAGTAAGTTGGATAATAAAAGGCTGAAAAGTGTATCTTGTGGTTATAAAGATGGGTGTGAAAGGTTATAAAACTTTGGAACGAAACCAAAGAAAATTGTTCTGATTCGAGATGTTGAGGTAAAGATGTGTCCAACCAGGGAATTCCCACCAGCATAGGAACAGAACCAGAGGAAATAGAGCTTGAGTTGGATGATGCATAGAAATCTGAATCATCTGAAGAGGAAAGCGGAGGCGAGCAAAGAAGAAGAACCTCCTTACCCCGATTGACAGGGAGATCGATTGAGAGAGGCAGAAACAGAAGGTATAGTCCACTGATTTTCGTTCCAATTTTTGCTTTATCTAATGCAGTGATGATCTGAGCTGTCGGGAAGCGGTGAATTGAGAGAGGATAGTAGAAGCTGCGGAAGAATACATGGTTGAAGAAATGGATACCTTGGATAAGAATGAGGCATAGGATATAGTGGAGCTTCAATTTGAAGAAAATGGAGTTGGTAGCAAGTAGTTTGTTTGTTCAAGAGAAGAGTTTAATGCAGAAGGTAAAGTGGAAATACAAAGCTCGGTTAGTAACTTAAAAGGTTATTCCCAATTAGAGGAATTGACTTTGGTGAGATTTTTTCTCTGTTTACTTCTAGTTAACTTCTATTAGATTTCTTTTATCTATTCTTTGCTTTTTTGATCTTGAAGTGGAACAAATGGATGTAAGGACAATGTTCCTACATGGGGATACGGAAGAAATCTACATGAAGCTGACTGAAGGCTTCATAGTGAAAGGGAAAGAAAGAGCTGGTATACAAGCTGAAAAAAGTCACTACTCTGATTAAACAATCCCCTAGGATGTGGTACCAAAGTTTGACACAAACATCCTTGTATTGGGATTTGTGATAAGTAGGGTTGATTATTGTGTATATTCCAAGCAGGTAAGTAATCACTTCATTTATGTAGTATTTTATATTGTTATTGTGTATATTGTTGGTAGGAAATAACATTGATATTATCAAGGAGGTGAAATGCTTGACTATCCTCAAATTTGGCTTGTAGAAAGGATCTTACGTCACACTAACTACGTCTTTGGAATGGAGATTAAAGGAGGAAATGCGTGCAAATAGGAAACTCTGGTTGAATCAAGGAAATATGTTGAAGCGATGTACCAAAGGTTTAATATGCAGGAATGTATACCGGTCGAGGTTCCTATTCCTATATGTGTAAAGTTATCACCGGATCTGATCATCCCGGACAAGGGAAGAAGAAGGACATATTATGTTCCATATACCCAGTCGAGTTGGCGGGTTTGATGTAATACAATGGTTTTCAAATAGGACATTGACCATCGTTAGAGTTTGAAGCGGTATATATGTCAAAACAGGGAAGGCATTTGGCAATGATGAAAGAGGGTCTTAATTATCTTCATTGCTTCCTGAGTTATGGATTAATGCTACCAAGGAGAGCTAAGGATTAGACGTAGGAAGTGGTGGACATACATGGCTGTTGATCTGATTGGGAGGTTTGGAGATTTGGGTCGCGGAAGATCTACAAGTGGGTGTGTGCTTATTTGGAAGAACAATTAGTTGGATGAGCAAAAGGCAGGATGTAGTGGCACTCTCAACTCTGAAGGTGAATATATGGCGACCACTCATGCAAGCAAGGAGTAGTATGGTTAAAAATATTGTGTTTAGGTATTGGGTTGGTACAACAGCGGTGAGGATTAAATTGCTTGATAGTGAGTGCAATATTCACGGCAAAGAACCAGGCTTATCATTGAGAATAAAGCATATTGATGTTTGGTATCACTTTATGAGAGACATGACTGAAGAAAGAAGGTCTTTGCTTGGGAAAAAGGTTGACACTGAAGAATGTTGCGAATTCATTGACAAAGTCTGTGAGCGTAGAAAAGTTCTCTTGGTGTAGGTAACAATGGGCATTGCTGCCACAAGTTGATGATATATAATCCTGGACCTGGTTACAAAACAACAAATTGGGAGGAATGTTGGGTGTGTGTTATATTCTTTGCATGTGTGTGTGTGTTATTATTGGGTCGCGTTAGATCACGACAGCTGATACAACGATCCCTTCACCTAAGAGCTTTGTGGGTGATAAATTGAACTTTTCCTAGAGGCGGGTATACTACAGTTACACTTATAGCGTTAAACCTTGGAGTGAGCCTTTCGATCTAGATGGGAGTTCGAGAACATACATGAAATTGATTCTAGGCGGTTTTTCTATTTTAGCCAGTTTACACTTTATTTTAGCTGATTTGTAAATTAATCAGGGATTAAAGAGTTAGGGTTTTATACTGGAATACCTAAAACATTGTATATATTGTATGGCCGAATGGTGAAATTCGATATAATAGAAATAAGAAAGGTTTTTCCGGTTGAGGTTTTCCGGTAAAAAACTCTCTGTGTACTACGTGGCCTTGAACCATTGAATAATTTTCATTATTTCTTAAGAATCTATATGCATTGCTGCTTTACTGCGAGGTTTAAAACACAATACTTTGAGGTCGGATAATGGAGGAGAATATACCTCGAAGGAGTTACGTAAACTTACATTGAGAGATGTTGGGATCAAGAGGGAACTAACTACTCCCCATAAATCTCAACAAGCGAGATTGTAGGCTGAAGGAAGAGCAGAACAATTATGGAAGTTGTAAGACCATGATTCCACGATCAAGATATCCCCATGTGCTTATGGGCAAAAGCGACAATAAGCGGTATTTATATGCGGAAACGAGATTATCCCATAGTGCACTTGGGTTCCAAGACCCAGAAGAAATGTTCCGGAAAAGAAATTGAGGAGGTAAGCCATCCTCAAAATATTTGGTACATCGATGCTATCCATGTCTAGAAAGAAAAGAAACAAGTTGGAACCCTCCAGAAAAGAGGGAATATTTGGCGGATCTTGTAGAATCAAGGCCTTCGAGAGAATCTACACTTTGGCGTCCTGCCGTCATATTGAGATCAGCGGGGACATGACCTTTGATGAAGAAGCAACGCTCAATAAATCAAGAAGGTACGAAGAAGTATGAAGAGGAACATGAAATCCCGAGGGATTCTGAGAATGCAGCGAGGAAGTTCAATTGCGAGAACACGGCAAAATTAAGTAACTTCCACGATGAGAAGACTCACGAAGATCTGTGACATACTTGAAGTTCAAGAACCTCAAATGACCTTCTCCCATAAAAGCTTGCCCAGGCAAGAGAGCTTATTAGGGATGGAAGAGGTATGGTGTTCGGAAAAGGAACCATGAGGCAATTAGAAAAGACCAAAGCCATTCTCCAGTTGCGCGGCTTTGATGTCTGCAATCTACTTGATGAAATACCTATATGCTTTGAAGAGGCCATCCAAAAAAAAAAAAAAAAAAAAAAAAAAAAAAAAAAGAATACCAATCCATAATAAAAGAATGATGTATGGGAAAAAAAAGTAAGGATGTGGTATCATCAAAATTGCTCCTCAAATACAAAACATGTTGATGGAAGTATTGAGAAGTATAAAGCAAGATTTATTTTTCATTAGCTTTCGGAAGGAAGGTATTGAAGACATTAGCTCCACAATGTGAGATACATACGATCGAACCATTATAGCTCTTACGCGAGATGAAGTGACCTTAGGATATGGATGTGAAGAGCGGCTTTCACGAATGGTGTTACTCGAAGTGTATATAGGGAAACCCCAGGATTTGAGGTTGAAGGCGGAAGTCTCACTTGGTATCCGATTGAAAACCTTATCTGGATTGAAGCAACCTCTAAAGCTGGAATATGGCTATATACAGACAATTTCTTGAGCGAGCTTAAGGCTTTACCAAAGGTAAAGCGGAACTCAAATCTCTACTTCAAGATTATGGATAATGAACCCGTAATATTACTAACATGCATTGGATGACTTATTCTTAACTAAAAAAGAAAATCTCATGTTGTAAACAAAGAGACTTTAACATAAAAATTTGAAATGAAAGAAGACCTTGGCCTAATGCGTATACATTGAGTTTTTGTACTTTGGGAGGTGTTCCCCATGTTTTATCCCTTCTTAGCACATGTGGGAGAGACATTTGACTTTGTCCTATGTACTTTATGTTCTATTTTGTACTTGACTTTAGTTAAAGTGAAAAATGTCACTTTTGGTAAAGTGAACATTAAATCACACTTTTGTGATTTTGGATGGGACATAAAGTGACTTAGGAATGAAACCCAAAAGTGGGTTATGAGGTCACATTCTTTTGGGTGATCTCAACCTTACTTGATTAGGGATGATCTCATCCCTTGGATCTTAGGATTGAGTTTTGGATGCCTAAAGGTGGCAAAGAGGCAAAAGAAGGGCACATATCTTCATAGAGGGTTTTTTGCTTGTTGAGAGAGGAGCTTTGGAGCTATGGAGTTGGGTTTGATGCATGAGGATCTAGAGGAGGAGGAGTGACAGCTTTGTGTATGGCTGACAGGAGCTTCTACCTTCTATTATTTCCTTGAGAGCTTTCATCTATGAGGAGCGCGCACCATTCAGTTGGACAGTCTCCTTCTTAGATTGAGTTCTAGACATCAGAACTGAGAGATATCCGATTCTGAATTGATCCAATGACGGAATGACCATTCTGTGGAGAGGATTCATCATACGACTTCGGTTACGCATTTGGTTGACGCACCACATTTAGCCTGAATCTGGCAGTTGAGCATTAACTATCCCGGTTAGGTTACTATTGTACGGAGTTCATTGTTGTATTGTATTTACTTGCTTTAGAGCTTTGCTATTGAGATATATACATCATATTACAAAACTGGTTTTCCCCAGAGTTTTATCAGTCTTATTAAAGAATACCCGTGTCTACACATGCATTTAGTTCGGGTGGATTTGAGGAAGTAAATGTAAAATTTATCTGACAAGAAACTACTTGCAAGGGAACCCAATCATTGAAACAACAACCATAATATATCGACAAACATAAGGCTTCACAGGTTGGTTGTCCTTAAAACTGGCGATTAAACAATTTTATAACGTGAGGAAAACAGTGCTCTTAGCGGTCAAGGCGACCGAAGGCTAGCGATAGTTCGTTCTACAACTGTAGGTCAATGTTGAAGTTATGGCGGTCAGGAAGAAAGAATCTTCATAACCTGGGGAAGTACATGGTGAAATCTTAGAGACTTATTCGACGTGCTGAGATACCAAGTCCATGAATACTCCCATGGAACAAAAATTTTGTTGAGTGAATGCCGTCAAGTTTGATGGATGCCGCAGCGTACGGTGTGATTATTGGATGGTTGATGTGCGGCGAAGACATGGACCGGACGTTTGTTTTCGCGATTGAACACCTTGAGTGCGGTTTACGGGTAGAGCCAGGGCGGTGTTCACTGGTGAGCAAAACATGTGATGAAAATTATAAAGATCACCGATGGATTATGGTCGGCTATGATGGAGATCTAGCGCGGCTTCACATTGAAGTGGATATCTTACGATGTAGATTGGAAGCGTTGCGAGCAGAAAAATCCCTTCGGATGTTGAACTGGGTTTGGGATGCGGCTATGATCGTGGCGGTAGGAAGCGATCGTTATTGCTCTCGACCACCGGTGAGCGAGTACATTCTTGGCATGTTCTTCTAGGCTGCGCGAAGCTATATGAAACTGAAGAAGTTGTTAACCAGACCTATTTGACGGAGATGAGAGCAAAGCGTGATTCTATCGCTGACAACCAAAGTACGCATAAAGATTATAGAGAATCATGTATTCCACGGCAAGTCGAAGCACATAGAGATAATCGCCATCATTTCATTAGCGACGTAAGTACGGAGAGGAGCCTTGAAGCTCGATTACATTAGCACGGATGAACAATGGGTTCAGCTGACATGTTGACTAAGCCTTTATCTTCGTGTAAAGTTTGAACACTTCGAGATAAAGCAGTAGTCGAGAAAGGACCCTCCACGAGGAGTATATATATTGTTCTTTAACCCGACCCATCGTTGTTGGAGCGTGAAACATGGCGGTGTTTTCCTTTAGCCGACCTCGGTACATTGGGAGGCGTAAAGCAAGATGAGTCATGCTTCGACCTAGTTGTTAAGGCGTAAAAGCATGGTATTAGTTCGCGCCGACCCTGGATTGTTGGGCCATTAAAACGAGAGACCGTTCTAACTACGACCCTAGTTGTTAGGCTGATAGCCGAGATGTTAATGTGTTCCCGCTTGCCGACCTGCGTTGTTAGGCGGTAAAGCAAGATGATTCCTAACCGGCCTGGTTATTTAGGCGTAAAGCGAGAGATGATGATGTATTCCTTGCCGACCCTGGATTGTTAGGCAGTAAATGAAGATGTTCCCTCGCCGACCCTCATTGTTGGAAGCGGTAGGCGGATGTTGATTCCTTAGCCGACCTGGTTGATTGGAAGCGTAAACAGATGTGTTGACAGCGGGCTACCGGCTTAAGCTATGACATTGAGCCGATTGTGAGTAGCGTGATGTGCGACCCTAGTGCTCGATGAAGGTATCATTTCGCGATACATTTTTGATGCAAATGATGATGGCATTCTTTGAAATGATGATGTTGCCGATGAAGAAAACTTTAGATGACTGGTAAATATGCTAGCCAATGTTCAAAGAAGATATTGACGATACTGTACTCCAAATGCCACTGATGATCTCGGTTCTCTCTTTGATGTTGATGAAGAATGTACCAGCTGCTTGTTAAAGAGTGTTGATGATGAAGAATACCCTTCTTGTTAAGGGGGAGTGTTGAAATAATGTAACTGCGAAGAGCATTCTTATTATTATTGTTATTTTATTCATTGCATTAATCCCTATTGTGGATTAATCATGTCGGTCATTGTATTAGGACCAAATCCCCTTTTGCAGATTGGTCATCGGACAATTGTAATAGGCAGAATAAGAAGTCGGCCCCAGCAGTTATTATTGAGACCCAGAATTAAATTAAAGGTGGGTTTACCCACCCAGAGTGAGAGGTTGGCCCTGCTAGTGAAACCCTTTCACACGTGACAGTCTTGTATATATAGGAGGCTAGCGCCTCACTTTATCACACAACTCACTTGCTCATTATCTTATGAGGCAAGCTGCAATTACCAGTTAGAGAGAGGAGAAGAAGAGTGGTGCATCTCTTGGGGAGGACTATCTGTATTGGTTTGAGTTATCTCTTGAACATTGTATAAGCTATTTATGATAAGGAAGTTTTTGCTGAGTTTTCTTCCCCTAGAGGGTTTCCCAGGATAAATGTTGTGTCTCTTGTGAATGTGTATTTCTCAGTGATCTTGTTCTTATGATGCTCTTATCTATTGAAATGCAAAGAACTATAATAATGGCATAAACATTAACATTGTTAACATCGAATTTTCCCTAAACATATTCAATGTCAATAATCAAGCATGTCCATGAGCATATTCATTGGTTCCTGAGTTTGAGATAAAGTTGAGTTCTATATTTAGACATCTTCAGATTCACAACAAGGATACGATATTCAGGGCTTTTGCATGAGATCACTTCTATTCTTAGCAGGGTTCTCCACACATTCATGCATATGCAATTACATTAGCATGCACAATATTATGTGCTCTCAGGATGACATTTTTGTTTTGGGCAACTTTCTATTTTGATAAGCTTATGTTTATAGAAAGTGGATGCATGCAAACCTTTGGACTTGTTGGTGTTATATTTAGAGGAAGTTCTTTTCTATTTTTTGAAATTTTATATTTTTTAAGTTTCTATTTTTAGAAAACGCAGTGTGCACGCAGGTGTACGGGCTTTGTTTCATACGGATGAGGTTGCTTTTTCTAGTTTGGGGCATTTCTATTTTTAGACATGTCTATTTATAGGTATGGCTATTTTTCACAAGTGCATGCATGTCATGTTTCGAGAGTGGGATCTCTATTCATGAGTTATCCTATGTTCGGATGAGGTCCATACTATTTTTGCATGATAGATGTTATTTTTAGATACTACTATATTTGGAAGCATGAGGGTGCATGTATGTGCGATTGTTGCACTTTTCCATTCTCAAAGTTCGGGCTACATCAATTCTTTAGTTTATGTACTATTTCAAGAAAGGGAGAAGGTGAATTTCTTAGAGTTGATCAATTGTGCTATTTTTAGATCCAACCTTTTGCTATTTCAGGTCAACCAGAGGACTTCATTCATGAGCCTTATTTGGTGCTTCCCTATAATATTTATAACTGAGTTGTTTAGTGGTCCAGAATGTGCCTTATCCATTACTCTTTCAAGCCACATTATTTGTTCTTATTCTAGTTGTATATGGTTCGTATCTTTGAACAGAAAGAGCGTCCCACTTGAGGAGATATCTTTGGACAGGAAGGGCATCCCACTTGAGGAGATATCTTTGGCCTAAAAGCATCTTCTCTATTGTGCCTTTTTGAGATATTGTCCTTGGTGCTTTTTTTCCAAAAATTATCCAGTCTATCATTGACCAAAGGAGGCTGCTCCACTTTGAAGCTAATTTGATCCATCTTATCCATGATTCATTCAGTTTATCTCTGGCAAAGGAGGGCAATTCACTAGACTTATTTTCAGCAATTAAATGGTTTAATTTTGGTAATTGTGGGTGTTATCCCTTGACATGTAGGGATAACTAGAGGATTTTTCACTTGTGATTTTCATCACAATCAGCAATTCCACAGATGAGATCTATGGTTTTGCATGGACATTTGGCCAAAGATGCTCCCTACATTTGCTCAATGCACTCTTATTGATGATTATGCTTATGAGGCTTGATATATCGTACATGGTCATATTTCATTTCATTGCTCATATATTGTGATAGTGTCTTGTGGATTTGTCATGACCGTGGTGAGCATTGGTTAAGTCTAAAAATTGATCATATCACTCTAAATTGATGTTATTTCCCTTGTTTTTCCATGGTGGATCGTAGTCATCATTTAGAAAAGTGTTCTCACTCTTGAGTTGAGTTGTACTACTAGAGGCCTAGTGTTAAATTTGGCAACATCGACAGTCATTCTCCAATGAGAGACCATTTGGGCCATCCTGAGGATAGCCAGGGAGATTTGGAGAATCAACTGTTAAAAATAATTAAAAAGTACCTAAGCAAGTGTTTCTCATCACCTAGGCGCCTAAGGGGTGAGAAAGTGTCTAATGTGGACCCTAGTCATTTAATTTGTGAGATGCAAATTAAAAGGTGACTTTATGACTTAAGTGAGGGGGTGAATGAAGAGACACTCAATCTCATCCACTCATCTAATCCAATCTCAACCGTTTGATTACGAAACTCTTCACCTACCACCATGAGGTCGACTAGGGTAGGAGGGCGCACCCTAGCTAGGGTTGATTCATCATTTTTTGTTGAGAGAACAAGAGAGGAGGTCGAGCTTGAGAAAGGAGGCAACATTTGCAGAGATAGAGCACGCATTTCAAGGCAGCTAGCTAGCACGTTTTTCAAGGTAGGGTTCAGCATTTAATGCAGTCCGTACAGTATGGATTTCTAGAGGCCGTACAGCCAATTTTATGCATAGAAATCGAGGGAGACAACAGTTAAAGTTCTGACGAGGTTGGCATGCATTCCAAGGTTGCCTTACAAGCATTTACTTGCACAGAAACCGAAGCAACTGCTGGCATTTATTTCTGGGTGAAATTTCGAACAGTCCATACAGATTTGGCACGAATTTCGAGGGTCGTACAGTCCAGTTTTGGGCACAGTTTTCGAGGAGAAGAGGCACGAATTTCGAGGAGTTGTTCCTGCCGCATATTTCGTACAGTCTTAGCATAAATTTTGGCACAAGAATTGAGACAATTCATACAACATTTATTGTTGGGACAGCCGTACAGTTGTACGGATTTCTAGCACAGAAATCAAGGAGCATTTCCAAGACTGTTCAGAAGGAGTTTTGTTGAAGAAAGTCTGAGATAAGTTTGTGTAATTTCTGAAGATGAATATGTTGTAAATGAAATTTCTCTGAAGCTCACAAATAATAAAAATCCCTCTCTCACTGGTTTTCCCTTTGTGGGTTTTTCCATGGTCGTTGTTAGACCAAAAATCACTGTGTTATTTTCCGAGTTTTATGTGTTGCTGATGTATTTTATTTCTGCGTTAAACAATGTTCAGAATCCTCATGTTTCAGTTCTGAAAAAATTATTTTATGTTGAGTTTAATTGGCTATCATAAAACTGGGTTTTGGGCATTAAACATTGGCTGAAAAATCAGCGAGACTGAAACTGGGTGGGGTCTGAAATTTTACATGGTATCAGAGCTGAGTTAAAGAGAAGCAGAAAAATTTCAGCAAGTCAAAAAATTGGGACAACAGTCACTTCATCGGACAAAACTTTGAATTTTTCATTTTCAGCAGAAAGGGGTCAATGGCTACAGGTTTGAGGGTTGAGGACAAACTTGATGGGGCAGCAAACTTTGGTGCTTGGAAAGAGAGGATTATCTTGTTGCTGCAAGAAAATGAGTTGTGGGATATTGTTGAGAATACCACAACACATCCTGTGGTTGTACCTACTGATGCTACTCTTCTTGCAGCATACACTAAGAAGAGTATCAAGGCTAAGAGGATTATTCTTGATGCCATCAAGGACCATTTGATTCCTCGCTTGACGAGGAAGACAAATGCCTATGAGATGTGGGAGTCTTTGACGAAGTTGTACCAGAGTACAAATGAAAACCGAAAGATGGTTTTGAGGGAAAAACTGAAGAGCATTAAAATTACCAAGGCTGAAAATGTGGTCATATATCTTACCAGGTTGACACAGGTGAGAGATGAGCTTGGAGTTGTGGGGGAGGCCATAGTTGACAGTGAGCTTGTGAGGACAGCATTGAATGGAGTTTCCAAACAATGGGTTGTTTTGGTTGAGGGCATTGTGGCTAGGGAGAAGCTTCCCAATTGGGAACGTCTTTGGGATGACTTTGTTCAGGAGGAGACCCAGAGAGGTTATGTACATGGCAGTTCATCTACAGGTCATGATGAGGAGAATGTGGCCCTTGCTGCCAACAACAAGAAGAAGTTCAAAAAGGGTCCTAAGGGAGGAAACAAATCGAAGGGTGAAGGGAAGAAGGACATGAGCAAAGTCAAGTGCTTTGCATGCCACAAGTTTGGGCACTATGCAGGTCAGTGTCCGAACAAGAAGAAGAAACAAACAACAGCTTCAACATCGGTGGAGGAGTTTTCCGCCAAGTTTAATAAGGAGTTTTCCTTAGTTGTGTGTCTTTCCACGAGGACCACTCATTCAGATATGTGGTATATTGACAGTGGGGCTGTTAATATTATGGTAGCTGCGGGAGGTATTTACCCCCATGTGTGAACCTGACGAGAATAGAAGACTCCGGAAAGCAAGAGAAACCCTAATGAGTTGGCTAATAACCCTAGAAGCCTTG
>SNQJ01S0117014.1:13479-27770 GCA_010110895.2 Picea sitchensis | reverse complement strand
CTCATTCTAGTTTTGCATTAGCATTTGCTATTGCTCTTGAGCATTTAGTTTGGGGGTTTTGCTGTACAAACCCTTGTGAGCAACTCAGTGGTGAAATATCCACTCACCTTGTTCCGTAGCTTGGTCTAGGGGATGAAAGACTCCTCCTCACCATTCTAGTCTCAGCCCATCTCCATCTAGCGCTTCAGAAGGTAGCAAGTCGTATTGTTCTTGTGTTTCCAGTAAGGGTGCACCATCATCTGGAGGGAGGTTCGATCCAGCTTATCCTGAGGGCCTGGGGCCATTATGACAGTTGGGTTTTGTTTTCAGGGGTAGGACCATCAGTTTGAGGGATTTTATGGAGGGTTATCATCATTCTACATTTGTCTGTAGATTGGGACATCTTGGAGCCATAGGCGGCATCCTGTAAATCATTAAAACTCAGATCTAGGGAGATCTCCTTGAGATCTGAGTCTGAAACTTCTCCCACGGTATTCTCATAGCTTGATCTATATTATTGGAGAGTTTCAAAGCATTTGGAGGCCTCCTTCATCAGGGCCGAACCAACTAGGGTTTCAGTCATCCAGTGGGGCACCCCATTCAGTGGGAAATTCAGATCTATGGGGTTTGAGAGTGGATTTGGCAATTTGGACCTCTGGGTTGTCTTTACAGTTGCCTGATCTATCATTTGGCATATTTCTTGGAATGATTGGACACTTTTGGTAGCAGGGCAGAATTATTGAGGGCATCAGCATTCTAGTAGGACGTGGCACTTTCCAGCTTGGAGGTTGAGCATTAGTATGACTTAGATCTTCTTGATTCAGTCTTCATTGGATATCCAGCCTTTGGAGGCTTATTTTGTATTGTCGAGAGCATTTTGTAGAAGCTCATATCTATTGCTTGTACGACCATCTGAGGTTTATGCCAGATCGGCCATCTATTGTATTGATCTTACATTGCTCGTAATAAAAAGGTCAGATATTTTCTTATGCTTCTACATCTTGAATATATTGTGATCTCCATGTGTTGATGAATCTTGTATGCACTTAATAACTCAATAAATTAGTAGTATCTAGTGATTCCAAGAAAGAATTTGGCTTGGGATCATTACAGATACATTGAAGAAGGTTTCTTTTCTTGAATTGTTGGACATTTTTTTATCAAAATTTCCATTAACATGGTAAGTTGTGCATTAAATGGAATATTGTTGTAATATAATGCTTGTTGATGACTCCACCCATCATCTTTAATTTGCAAGGATTCAAGGATCTCCTTTTCCATATCAACCTCCACACACATTCTTGTACAAGAATATAATTCCCCTTTTGGTTATGATCGATCAATGTAATGGCCCAATTTATTCCTGATCTCTCTAAGTGATTTATCATCCTAGAAAATTAGTAGGAGGAGAGGTTGTATAACCCAAACAAGAGATAAATATTAGATACGATCGAGATCTAAATATTAGATCCCATGCTTCCTTCCTTATAAAAAGAAATATAAAAAACCCTTGGCTAAAGGCAAATGCAAAACCATAACTATTAGATTTTGGAGTCCAATGTTATAATACTCATGCATCCATAGCTTTTGGATTGTTCCAAATGAAAACAAAATTACCAACCAAATCGACCCATTACATAATGTTTCTCCTGCGGATAGATGAAACTTCCCTTGGATTTC
This sequence comes from Picea sitchensis, assembly GCA_010110895.2. Classification (NCBI taxonomy): domain Eukaryota; kingdom Viridiplantae; phylum Streptophyta; class Pinopsida; order Pinales; family Pinaceae; genus Picea; species Picea sitchensis. The sequence goes on along the minus strand of SNQJ01S0117014.1, from coordinate 26,111 downwards.
TAGAACCCTATACCAAGACACAAATAGTGCAAGTGGACACTAATATCCCTTTAAACTTATCTTGACCAATCAAAATGAGAAGGAGAGAAAGGATACAATGAACCTGTTTCGATGTTTGTCCTCGTTGCTTCCAATACCGGGATTGATCTCTAAGATGCTTAGCGCAAATTGAGATATGAAATGGAAAAAAAGGTAAAAAACTATCTCCTACTCTACAAGATTATATACAACAAGTTTATCTATGAATATTAGAGCAACAATAGACAAGAAAATGTAACAAGACATAAACTTGAAGGAAATAGGCCAAGTATATATTAATTGGAAAGCCAAAAAGAGATACTTACAAAACATGATTGATACATTAGCAACCTCTCCAAGATCTCCTCATCCATCCCCTTGCATGAATCTTGAAATCAAAATGTTGAATTATTTCCCCAGGATCAAAGGTTTAATACCTTAAATCTTCCTCCCTTCATGACACAGACCCCACCTCAGTAGAGCTCGTTGACCTCTCGGTCTACAGATATTTCACTCTCCTTGAACCGAAATGGTTCTTCAGGTCCACTATCGAGACCCTCTCTTAGAATTCTACCATAGGTCCTAACGAATACCAACCCTCTCACTCATGCCTCAGATACGAATTTCCTTTAGGAGCTGGTTCCTAGCTCCCGAATGTTTCATCTTTCGCAATTCAGGAAACCAGGGAACAACGCTCTTGCTCCCCTTTTGCAAATTCCCGACTCCAAAATCCGACGACCTAGATCTATGATCCAGATTCCCCACCAATCGAAGACCTAGATTAAGTCGATGATCATTTTGTCAAGTGTCTTTGGAAGCCTCCTCTCGTGATTTCTGGTGGCCGAAACCCAAAGTCTTCCTGACCGAAATCAATGGTTCTCGATGCACAAGGTATAACGGTCTTGATGACTCCTCGGCTTTCACATTTCGGTGATTGGGGGTCCAAGGCCAAGCCTTGTCTTCTCGAATTGCGATCCCCAAAAGTCATGCCTCCAATAAGATCTATGGTTGTGCGCCTCCCTTGATCTAACGATCCTAGTTATATCAAGATTTTGCGAACCGAGAGTTCGCAACTCTTGACTCCATCCATGAAGTCCCCAACCTCCCGAAACCTGATATGGTGAATCTTAAACACGGGATCGACAACCCTCGTTGGTCCAAATCCAACGACCATTATTCCTCCTGGCTTACAAGTGTTAAAAGATACTCAGCCTTAATATTCCCATTGATCTACAAGATCCAACAGCTCACAACACTTTGACACTTCTCCTCGAAGTGTCTCCATCATCCGTTCAACTCATGTTACTCCTTCATAAATCTTCAGCGTCCACCCTTCTAAGGTTTCTTTCTCTCGGGTAACTTCGACTCTCACTTCCCTTTGAACACTTCAAAGGTTCTATCCCTCCTAAGCTTTCTCTTCAAACTCAAGTTTTCCTTAGGATTCTTTCATGCACCCCTTGCAACATTCACAAATAACCTTTGGTTATTTGATCCCTCGATTCTCTGCCCTCCCTGCGACAGAAATCCTTCAATCGTCCTCCTTGGTGAATAAAGTCAAGGACTTCAACCGCCTGCACTCACCTTGCATGACACTATGCCTTCACACACTTCTGCTGGTACAAGCCAATGTTGTCCCTCCTGATATTTCTGAGATAAAACTCAGAACCCTGTCAACGCACTCTATCCAGACTCTCCACTTCATTCTTTGCAAGAGTTCTTAGGAAGAGAAATGATTGAAACTCATACTTCATCTTTCACAGGTTTCATACATTTATCATAGAATTATGAACATACACAAATCATTAATACAATTTAATAACAGAGAAAATGTAAGCAAACTATAACATACCATTTAATAGATAAACACAGTATTCATCACAACACACAGAACTTGGATCAAAGCTTCCTTATATTAATCCAAAGGCTTTTGTACATAAGTTCTAAAAGATATCTACTGATACAATTTACCATCTCTGTTCTTCTCTGTTTTCTCTCTCTTCTTCTCTCTATCTTACAAAATTCTGACTATGATACAATGATACAAGCGAGGGTGTCTATTCTTCCATTTTCCCTCCTACAACTCTAAACTATCTAATCAGAAAAATAAATTCTACCTACCTTACATTCAATACACTTAATGCCTCTATAATCCGACATATGAGAGAAACCACTCAATATCTTCTTACAATCACAAACATAAATGAAAATGTGTCCTTTTAACTATTACATTAATGCTTCTCCATTCGGATTCAAAACATTTAAAAAAAAAGAGTGCGTTGGTTCATTTCCAACTGTCCTCTTTGCGCTTGCTTGTTGGTTGCTTACGATGCTCCTGCATCATACTCCCTTGGCTAAAAAATTCATGAACTCTTGTTCATGAGTGCCTGCACCGTCTATCCATGTCTTTGGATTTTCGCTTTGCTCTCCCAAGTTGCATCTTCAATCGGGTGTTCCTTCCATTTCACCAAGTATTTGAAATAAGTCTTCCTCTGGATCTTCTTACCAACTCTCTGATCAATAATCATGTCCATCTGTGGATTTTCAGCTACAGACATCTATTTGACCCATTGGAATTTCTTTTGATCTTCTGATTTCTCTGTTTCATCTACTTTGTAAGGGTACATATATGCTACATTGAATATGGGCGAGATTCCCACATCATCTGGCAATTCTATCTCATAAGCATTTTCCTCAAAGTTTCTTAACATTTTACATGGCCCAATTTTCTTCATCTTTAGTTTATTATATGTTCCTCTTGGGAACCTTTCTCTTTTGAGATGTGCCAGAACCAAATCACCAAATTCAAATTGAAGTTCTCTACTGTGCTGATATTCTCTATGCTTATATTCCTAGTTAGAATTCTCCAATCATTTTCTGATTTCACTATGGAGCTCCTGCATTTCTACTGCAAAATCCTTTGCGCTAGAACTCATGAATTCGTTCTTCTCTAAGTCTTTCAACTCAGAGACTCCCCTTGGTTGCATCCCATACACAATCTGAAATGGGCTCTGTCTGGTGCTTCTATTGGGTGAATCATTATATGCAAACTCTGCCTGCGGCAGAATCTGATCCCATTGACTGTGATGTTCAGTCACCAAACTCCTCAATTGGTCTCCCAAGCTCCTATTCACTACCTTAGTTTGTCAATTTGTCCGAGGATGATATGCTGAGCTGAAAGATAAATTTGTCCCTGGCTTATTCCATAGGGTCCTCTAGAAATGACCAACAAATTTGGTATCTCAATCTGAAACAATACTCTTGGGTAAGCCCTGAAGTCTAACAACTTCTTTGAAAAACATATTGGCAACATGTGTTGCATCACTGGTTTTCTGACATGGTATGAAATGTGCCATTTTAGAAAATCTATCAACTACCACAAAGATGGAATCACAACCCCTCTGCATCCTTGACAGTCCTAACACAAAATCCATGCTTACCATGTCCCACAGACTCTCTGGTATGGGAAATGGTTGATACAACCCTATATTCTGTCTTTTCCCCTTGGCATGTAGGCAAATTCTGCATCTGTTCACGAATTTCATGACATCTATTCTCATTCCCAACCAATAGTATGAGCCACTCAATTGTGAAAAAGTCTTATCATGGATGAAATGTCCAACCAATCCTTCACTATGTTTTTCCTTCAAAAGGTTCTCTCTCATAGAGCATTTCTGTATAAATAACTGGTTTCCCCTGAACAACATTCCATTCTAAATCAAGTATTTAGTCCACTGGCTTCTATCCCTGAGAACTTGATTCTCACATGCTTCATAAGCATCTTTAGAATATGCATCATCTCTATACATTTCCTTGAGGTTATCAAAAACTAAGGTCTTTACTCTGAACTCCTGCAGAATCAAACATTTCCTACTCAAAGCATCAACAACTTTGTTAGCAGTTCTAGAAATATGCTTTATAACAAAAGTAAAATTATGCATGTATTCAACCCATTTTGCATGCTTATGGTTCAGTTTCTCCTGCTGAGTTATGAATTGTAAAGCATGGTTATCGCTATACAAGACAAACTCTTTTAGAACCAATTAATGCCTCTATTTTTTCAGGGCTTGTATGACTGCATAAAATTCTTTGCCATACGTTGAATATTTCATCTTTGCATCATTCAATTTCTCAATGAAGTATGCAATCGGCCTGTTGTCTTGACTTAAGATGCTCCAATCGCAAACACACTTGCATCACACTTAACTTGAAATGTTTTGCTGAAATCTGGCAGAACCAGAACTCATTGTTCAGTTATCTTGGCTTTCGGCAATTTGAAACTCTTCTCTGCTTCCTCTTTCCAATGAAAAGATTTGAGTCTTTTCTTGACCGTGTCCATCATTGGTGTACATATCCCACTGAAATTTCTAATGAACTTCCTGTAGAAACTGGTAAGTTCATGGAAGCTCCTGAATTCAAAAATACTCTTCGGTTATGGCCAATCTTTGATCGCTCTTACCTTTTCAGGATCCATTTTTAACTCATTCGCGGAGATTACAAACCCTAAATAAATGAGTTTCGTCTTCCCAAAAGATTATTTCTTTAGATTGATTAGTAACTTCTCTTGTTGCAACCTCATCATTAATGCAATTAAATTTTCTAGATGTTCCCCTTCAGTCTTACTGAAGACCAATATATCATCAAGACACACAATTACAAACTTACCAATGAAATCTTTTAAGACTTAATTCATCAATCTCATAAAAGTACTGGGTGCATTCATTAAACAAAATGGCATGAAAATCCATTCATACAGTCCTTCATTTGTTTTGAATGTTGTCTTCCATTCATCACCTTCCCTCATTCGAATCTAGTGATATCTGCTTTTCAAACCAATCTTTGAAATAAACTTTGCTCCACCCAAGCAATCCATCAAGTCATCCATCCTGGGTAAAGTAAATCTATACCTAATGGTGATTTTATTGATAGCTCTTGAATCTATACACATTCTCCATCCACCATATTTCTTTGGGCTTAATATTGTTTGAACAACGCATGGGCTTAGGCTCTCCCTAACCAACCCTTTGTTCATCAAATCCTGAACTTGTTTCTTGACCTCCTCATTCTCCTGCAGCATCAACCTGTATGCTACTTTGTTTGGAAAACTCCCTCCTGGTATAAGGTCAATGTGATGACTTATGCTCCTGATGGGTGGAAACGAAAAAGGTAATTCGTCCACCACAATATCAGTGAACTCCTCCAGCAATTCCTGAATTTCCTCAGGTAGACCATCTATCTTGGTACTGGTCAAGACGAATCTAGGTTTTCTGAACACAAAAAATTGCATTTCTTCATCTTTCTTGACTTCCTCAAGAAGCTCCTTCCCACTCTTGAGAAGTATAGTATTTCTTGTCTCTACTTTTACCTCCTTGTCTTTAATTGGTAGCAACATATGTGTTCTACCATTCTTCTCCAAGGTGTAGGTTTTCTTTCTCCCATCATGAATAACATTCTTGTCATATTTCCATGGTATCCCCAACAAAAGATGACAGACATCCATGGGAATAACATCACATAAAATTTCATCCTTATATCCCCCTATCTTAAAATCAACTAAAAACTATTTAGTGATAGTTACCTGATATCCCTTTTGTAATGATGAGACTTTGTATGGGCTCAGATGTGCAACAGTCTCCAAGTCCATTTTCTTCACCATTTCTGTGGATACTAAATTATCTGTACTTCCACTGTCCACTATTACCTTGCATACCATGTCCTTGGTATTGCAGGAAGTTCTGAACAAACTATTCCTTTGGACTGGATTTTCTATCTATTTCCCTGGCTTCAAGAGAATTTTCCTCATCATTAGTGATCTTCTGCCTTCAACATCTTCGGCCCCAACATTTCACCCTTGTGCTTCGGAAATTTGATCTTCTCCTCTGTCTCTTTTTCTATCGGGAAATTCGAAAGACTTTTGTCCGACCTTTCCATAGCCAAAATATTTTACTTCACCCCCTTATCCTCTTCCTCTCCCTCTTTCTCGAGGAAACGCATTCCTATCAGCATACTGCCTTCCTTGGGAACTTCCTCCCCTTTCCGTTTGAGTATGGGGTTTCTTCTCTTCACCCTGGGGCTTCTGTACTCTGTCCTGGGCAACTGGTTTTCCTCTATTCTGACTTCTACCTCTGCCTCTCTGACCTTGCTTTCAGGCCAATTTATCTTCAGCCTTCGAAGCCATTTGATAATAATCTTCCACACTCCTAATGATCAACATGCTTATTTCATCCTGAAGCTCGTATTTCAATCCATTCAGGTATCTGGCAACCTTTTCATCATCACTTTCATGGTGATCAACTCTGATGTTTAATCTATAGAACTCTTCAGTGTATTGCTTCACTATCATCCCTTTCTGTCTCAAATTTTGCATTCTTCAAAAGAGATTGATTTGGTAATCCTTGGGTATAAACTTGGCTTTCATCTTTATGACCATCCTGTCCCATCTTTTGATTCTTTGCTTGCCTTTGCAATGTCTGTCTATCTGTAGTTCATCCCACCACAATGTTGCATGTCCTTTCAATCTAGTGAATGTGTGCTTAATTTTCTTATCCTCTTAGACATCCTCATAGTCGACATATTTGTCTAGATCTCTAAACCAATCTAGCAGCTCCTTAATGTCTAAGTTGCCTTCGTACATTGGAATGTCTATTTTTTCCCTGGCACCTATCCTTGCAACAAATCTGAATAGATGTTCTTCTGCAGCATCTTCGACTACAACTTATTCTTCTCTAGCTCCAACCTCATTTTCACTTTCAGCCTCACTGGCCTCTTCAGTATTAGTAGCTCACATATGCGTTGTCTCCATGGCATCTAACTAAGCACAGAGTTCTCTTATTTCCTTTTCCATGGCTGGTGGCATTATTTAAATCTTCTCCTCATATAATTCTAATCACACTATCTTCTATCGCCTACAGTAAAAAATATTGCAGGCTCTGATACCACCTGATGCAGACCCCACCTCACTAGAGCCTGTTGACCTCCCGGTCTAAAGATCTTTCACTCTCCCTAAACCAAAATGGTTCTTTAGGTCCACTGTCGAGACCCTCTCTCAAATGCGACCATGGGTCCTAATGAATACCAGCCCTCTCACTCATGCCTCAGATATGACTTTCCTTTAGGAGTTAGTTCCTAGCTCCCGAATGTTTTGGCTTTCGCAATTCAGGAAACCGGTGAACAACGCTCCTGCTCCCCTTTTTCAAATTCCTGACTCTGAAATCCGATGACTGGGATCTATGGTCTAGATTCCCCACCAACCGCTGACCCAGATTAAGTCGACGATACTTTCGTCAAGAGTTTGGGGATGCCTCCTCTCGTGATTCTCAGTGGCTGAAACCCGAAGTCCGCCTGACCAAAATCAATGGTTTTCAATGCATGGGGTCTAACAATCCTGATGACTCCCTAGATTTTGTGTTTTGGTGATTGGGGGTTAAATTCCAAGCCTTGTCTTCTTGACTTGCGATCCCCAAAAGTCGCGCCTCCAATGAGATCTACAGATGTGCGCCTCCCTCAATCTAACGGTCCTGGTTATATAAGGATTTCGTGAACCATGAGTTCGCAACTCTTGACTCCATCCACAAATTCCTCCACCTCTCGAACCCCAATTTGGTGAATCTTAAACACGAGATCGAAGGCCCTCGTTGGTCTAGATCCAGCGACCACTATTCCTCCTGGTTTACAAGTGTTAAAAGACACTCGGCCTTAATATTCTCGTTGATCTGCAAGATCCAACGGCTCACGACACTTCAACACTTCTCCTCGAAGTGTCTCCACCGTCCTTTCAACTCCTTTTACTCCTTCATAAATCTTCGGCATCCACCCTTCTGAGGTTTCTTTCTCTTGGGTGACTTCGACTCTTGCTTCCCTTTGAATGCTTCAAAGGTTCTATCCCTCCTGATATTTCTCTACAAACTCAAGGTTTCCTTGGGATTCTTGCATGCACCCCTTGCGACATTCACAAATAACCTTTGGTTATTTGATCCCTCGATTCTCTGTGCTCCCTGTGATATAAATCCTTCAATCGTCGTCCTTGGTTGATAAAGTCAAGGACTTCAACCACTTGCGCTCACCTTGCACGACACTATGCCTTCACACACTTCTGCTGGTAGAAGACAATGTTATCCCTCCTGATCTTTCTGAGATAAAAATAAGAACCCCGTCAACGCACTCTATGCAAACTCTCCACTGCACTCTTTGCAAGAGTTCTTAGGAAGAGAAACGATTGAAACTCATACTTCAACTTTCACAGGTTTCATACATTTATCATAGAATTATGAGCATACACACATCATTAACCCAATTTCATAACAGAGAAAATGTAAGCAAACTGTAACATACCATTTAACATATATACACAGTATTCATCACAACACACAGAACTTGGATCAAAGCTTCCTTATATTAATCCAAAGGCTTATGTACATAAGTTCTAAAAGCTATCTTCTTATACAATTTACCATCTCTGTTCTTCTCTGCGTTCTCGATCTTCTTCTCTCTAGCTTATGGAATTATGAAAATGATACAATGGTACAAGCGAGGGTGTCTATTCTTCTATTTTCCCTCCTACAACTCTAAACTATCTAATCATAAAAATAAATGCTACCTACCTTACATTTAATACACTTAATGTCTCTATAATCCAACAGATGAGAGCAACCGCTCAAGATCTGCTTACAATCACAAACATAAATGCAAATATGTCCTTTTAACTATTACATTAATGCTTCTCCATTCAGATTCAAAACATTAAAAAAAAAAGTGTGTGTTGGTTCATCTCCAGCTGTCCTCCTCTTTGCGCTTGCTTGTTGGCTGCTAATAATGCTCCTGCATCACTTCACCTTGTAAATACCTTCAATATATAGGCTTGAGAGGCACAACCACCATAAGAAAATGATGGAAATGGTTGAGGATATGGATCCTTAAGTTGGGATTATATAATAGGACAGATCCCATAGTCTAGGATTTGACCACAACAAACCTCATGCCAACAGTGTTGGCCCTTAGGAAAAGGTGGGAGATCCCTTGATTTCCTCTAACCAAGCTGAAGTCCTCTATAGTTGAATATAAGGTGTCATCCTATCAAGTGGCACTCCCCTAACATGGTAATGGGGTCGTTATTCCATGAAGTGGAACTCCCCCAACATGGCCAGGGGGGGCTACCCTTCATAAATGCCCCAAACATGGCCAATTTTCCAAGAAAAAGGTGTGTTTTTGGCCTTGAAATGATGGGTTTCCTCCTCCAATATGAATTAGAGGTCATGGAAAATGTCTTTCATGGTGTCAAGGGGTTGTGACACTTAGAAAATTAAATGAAACACTAGGTAAGGTGCATACAACACTTGCAATAGTGAATATGACACTTAACAAGGTTCATGCATCACTTTGCAACACTTGTGACACTTAAGGTGCGAAACTCAAGTGTGACATTTTGATGTGTAACATATCCCCCCTAAAGTGTAAGGTCAAAAGAGAAACTGATGAGTAAAACACTTTATAAATTCTTCAATGCAAGGGTGTTAGAGTAGGAGAACCTAGCAGAAGTTGCAAACAATCATCAGTTAGTATAAAAATAGGTTCCATTTCCGAGGCAGTCATACCTATGCTCATAATACAAGATGACTCAAAGCATGGACACTGAATAATACATTACGGATCCATGATAATAATGACTAAGGATATGGCCACCAAGGATACAATGTGGATCCATACCTCCATGACATGAACTAGTCACAACCACAAAAAATACACAATGGAGCTACGAGATGACAAAACATAGCCATGGATCAATACAATGTGGATCTATGTGAAAATATATATATCAGTAATATTGTCAGCATGGTGATTGTACTGAAATATTTTACATGCTCAAATGATCTCCATTGTATCCTGGGAAAAGAAAATAACAGAGTGAGTGACCAACCTAGGGTCTTCGTCTTGATCCCAATGTGGTATGAATATATCCATGTGAATAGATGATTTTATGTCAAACATGGTAGAAACCAATTGATTACTGGACATTGAGGTAAATCGTTAACAAGTGCAAGGGAAATCAACAATGATGATAATGACCCCCAAGGTACCCCAGTGTTAGAAAATTCCAACAGAGGAAGAACACCTTCAGTAACCTCTCACACAACCAGATCAAATATCAACACATCGATGTTTTGATGTGATAAATCCCCTACGGGGAAACATCCATGGCACCAACCAACGCAACCACTTGGATCATTTTATTAATGCAAAAGAAAAATATTACAGAGATATTTTACAAGAGATTTTCTCATAATCGATCATCGACAAATGACCCTCCAAGATCTTTAAATAGATATCATGGACCAATCAGGTGTTAAGCCACATATCAATGGTTGTTAATATCGAGGATAATATGAACCATCAAATCACTCTATATTGGGAACATATTGTGACCATCGGATTTCCTAAATACAAATGCATAATAATGCATACTAAGGAAACACACTGATCCAGGTGAATATCAGTTTACTATTTTGGCAATTTATTATTTTTAGCAGTTTTTAACTTCTAGGGCCATTTTGAGGGCCTAAATAAAGGTTTTTTGGGATTGATCTTCTAAATTATAGACAAAGGCTCTAATTGATCCCCCAAAATGAATCTCCCTGATGATACCTTTCCAATGGGATATCATGCGCCTAAAACAAAGATTGTATGCAAAAGTTACGACCTCGGGAAGTTAATGTACTAACTTACCCAAACGGGGCCCACATGACTTTTGGAACTTCATCTCCTAGGGTTAGGTTTTTGGATGTCTAGGGTTTTTGAAATTCCAATTTATTGTAAAAATTCCTTGAGAGCCTCATTGCAATCATCTTTTTGTGAATGAGCGTAGTTGTCACGTCTCTTTTTAGAGATAAGTTGCCACCATTCCAGCAAACTTGTTTTCCATTGCATTTTACAGTTTCATCTTATTTCCTTATTGAATAGAAAGACAATTTTATTGTATCTCTGTTATTCTGTGTTAAACATATTTTAATAATCTGTATTCATATATTTCTGCTCATAAAATCCATATCAGTGGTATCAGAGCAGTATGCTCCTTGTCGTCTTATGCATGTCCCCAACAAGGTCAAGGTACAAAGAATTGGGTCTCAAGCTTGTTTCTCTTGAGTACAAAAGCTCTCGCATGCCCAAGTGATATGTCATGGAAGGAGAAAATAAATATGACGAGATAGGATATCCTTTCAAAATGTTGCTTGAGGAATACCTCATGCAAAAGAGGAACGAGATGATGGATAGTTTCGTGCAAATACTTCGATGGCTACCAACATGCAACACATCTTCCTCGAGCGGAGGCGTCACCCCCTTCAAGGTACAAATCAACTTCGATATTCCTATATTTTAAAGTTATATATATGTAGATGTTGTAGACAAGTGGTTGAACCTACTAGAAGATATTTTTCTGCCCATAACTTTTTGAATAGAGAAAATATTACTTTTTCACTCCTCAAAGTCGTTCCCATGTCAAAGATTGGTGGGAAACTTTCTGTGAGAAAAAGGAAATAGATAAACCCTCATTATTTGCAGTCACGGCCACCTAAGAATCCTTCAGGGAAGATATTAAGGAACAATACTACCCTGTCGGAAGTTATGGCGACTTGTATACCAAATGGACCACACTATGGAAAGAAAGAGACCAAGCAGTGCCAGAGTTCACAAATATCTTCCATACCTTGCGCACCAAGATGGGTACCAAAGATTTGGGATGACATATAGTGCTCAAGTATCGCGGTGGTCTATATAGATACATCCAGAATTAAATGGAATTTCTGGACATCTCGTCCTTGGGCGCAGCCTACCGATATGCCGTCAAAATTGAGAAGAAGCTCAAACAAAAGACACAATAATTTGGGCATGGGAACCCCTCACAACAAAATCCAGGAAGGGGTGGCCTGTTAAGAACCTGAATAGCTGAATACAAAAGAACCACAATAGATATAGAAGAAAAATATGAAAAATCTCTTTTATTACTATCAAACCCTTGAGGTAGGGCAACACCATACAATGGATCCTATTATGGAAGGGATCCTCTCATGTTCACTTGCCTCTTCGAGGGGACATCCTTCTATTGAGCTACTTCTCCAAATACACTAATTATCTTCATGTCTCATTACATTGCTTGAACCCCTTTATATAGTGCTACCATCACCTAAGAACATTCCAGATGAGGAATCTTCTATAAGTAGAACCTTCTAAGAAGTCCTCTTACATTTATTATATCTAATTACTCATTTATTATATCTAACTACCATAGTGGGCCTCATTTAATAATATAGTGGACCTAGTCCACCTTACATTGAATGACCTCCACTATTATCACTATGGGCCCTCTGCTCCCCCCCCCACTACCTCTCTAGCTACCTTACATCCCATCCCCCTTATGAAAGCATTGTCCTCAATGCTTGATGTACAACCATATACCAAGGTCCCATGGATAATTGTGGACCATAATGTTGAAGAAGACTGGAGAACCAAGGTCCCATGTAGAAAGGAAAGCCACCATGTTGAAGTATTCCAACCACCATTGTAAGCCCGGGTCCCATGTCCAAGTGCTCATGTTAACTCCCCGTGGAAGATTTTGGAACCCAATA
>SNQJ01S0117014.1:0-11997 GCA_010110895.2 Picea sitchensis | reverse complement strand
CCCCCCCCCCACTACCTCTCTAGCTACCTTACATCCAGAACGAAATGGAATTTCTAGACATCTTGTCCTTGGGCGTGGCCTACCGATATGTCGTCAAAATCGAGAAGAAGCTCAAACAAAAGATGAAACATTTTGGGCATGGGAACCCCTCACAACAAAATCCAGGAAGGGACGGCCCCATCCCACAGAACAAAGGATAGAGAAAATATGGATAGTATTAGGACAACCAATCGAAGCCGAAAGAAAAGGACACCAGAAAGACAAAGAAAGATACATGGAATTGGTGTGACTTCCATAAGAGCCCTTGGCATAAAACTGTTGATTGTCATTGAAAGTAGTCACTGGTGGACGAAGTGAAAGCCTCTTAATCAAATGTAGGTTCTGACTCTGAATCAGAACTAGAAAGGGGAAGACGGGTCATTGATGTGGAACCCAGTGCCACTGTTGCTACCACCAAGCTCCAACCTGGTGAACGAGATGATCCAGAAGAAGGCGAGTGCCTCTGCCATTCACAGATGTGGGTAAAAGGAACCCCACTACACTTCATCGTTGATAGTAGTAGCCAGAAGAACCTCATCTCAGCATAGGTCATCAAGTAGTTAGCCCTGCCAACAACTCACAACCCTACACCATTATATGACTCCTCCAAGGAAGCGATCTTCGCATCAGCCAACAGTGTCAACTGTTGTACAACATCAAGCCCTTCAAAGATGAGGTATTGTATGATGTTTCTCCTCTCGAAGTTTATAATGTTCTTTTGGGCCAACCTTTTTTATGAAAACATCATGTTGTATATGATTCTATGCCTCGTAGTGTTATTATTACTTTGAACATGAAATTGTATAGGATACCTGAGGCAATCCCTCATAGTGTTATTTCCTTGATCTATGCCAAGTAATGCAGGAAGGCCATCTCTCAGACAGGGAAATTTTTCTTCTTCGTGATTTGCTCTCAAAGTGAGCGAAAGATCGCAGCCACATCAAGAGCCCTTGTGACTAATCTCTCCACACAACAGAAGCAAGTGGATAAGGTCATGGAAGAATCTTAGATATCTTCTCGTCTCCTACCGGGGTACCTCTGAACTGTCAGGTCAAGCATTCTATCGATCTAACCCCAGACGCACCGCTGCCCAATGGGCCAGTCTACCACCGCTCTCTTTTAGATAACGAGGAGATCAAGAAGAAGATCCAAGAACTACTCCACAAGGGTCACATATGTCCCATCTCATCACCTTGTGGGAGCCCAATCATGCTGGTGCAAAAGAAAGACAGGACCTAGCGACTCTGCATTGATTACCAGGCCCTGAATAAAATCACAGTCTGAAATTGATACCCGATTCCCCGAATCGACGACCTCCTTGATCAACTCACAGGGACCAAATACTTCAGTAAGATTGATCTGAAGTCTGGCTACCACCAGGTCCCAATAGAACAGATAGATGTATGGAAGACCGCCTTCAAGTCAAAATAAGGTCTTTTTGAATGGTTGGTCATGCCCTTTGGTTTGAAAAATGCTCCAGCAGCATTTATGAGGATGATGGAAGATATCCTACGACCTTTCACCAATACTTTTGTAGTGTTGTATCTGGATGACATCCTCATATACAACAAGACTTGGGCAGAACACTTGCAACATATTTAGCAGGTTCTGCACACCCTACGAGAACACAAACTATATGAAAACTTGGAAAAAGGCTCCTTCGGCATGGAAAAGGTCCATTACTTAGGCTACATCATTGATCGGCATGGTATGCATGTGGATCAAGCCAAGATCTAGGTCATCCATGACTGGCCAGCCCCAACCACACTCACTAAACTTCGAAGCTTCTTAGGCCTTGCCAATTTCTATCGCAGGTTCATGTTGGGATTCTTGCATATCACATGGGCCCTCAACCAAGTAACCATGGGTGGCGGTAAGAAAAAATTTGTGTGGGGCCTGTCCCAACAACAAGCCTTCGATAACTTGAAGAAGCATTTTTTCTCATCCCTAGTACTTTCATTACCGGACCTGCAACATCCCTTTGAGATCGAGACAGATGATTCAAACTATTCTATGGGAATCATTCTCACTCAACATGGTCACCCCATGACATATCAGAGTGAGACACTATCAGATGTTGTCCGTAAGTACCCTACTTACGATAAAGAAATGTACTCCATTGTGAAATCCTACCGCCAGTGGATACATTACATTCTCGGGAAGGAGACAATCATCTACATTGATCATAAGACATTATAGTTCATGCAGACCTAAGGAAAATTACAGAATGACCGTCATTAGAAGTGGTCCACATACTTACAGCAATTCCACCTCAACATCAAGTATAAAACATAAAGTACCAACCGAGTTGTTGATTTCCTCAGCTGACCTCCAGTCGCAACACTCACCATGGTGCTAGACTCTTACATCCATGAGACCTCCAGATGGCCCCACCTCTATGAGACAAACCCTGACTTCTCCACCACCTACCAAATGTTGGGCACCAACTCAGTAGTCGCCAATTTCCATCTTCAAGACGGGTTGTTGTGTTGTCTGGGCCATCTCAGCATTCCATCAAACGAGCGCGTGAATATGATTTGGGAAGCTCACTACATTTGGGTTGCAAGACACTTTGGCGTTGAAAAGACAGTTGCAGTGCTGCAGAAATATTTCTATTGGATGAAACTTCGAGAGGATGTCGACAAGTATATTAGGTCTTGCACCGCTTGCGCTGTTGCTAAACTGACCACTAAGAAACAGGGCATGTACACCTCTCTGCCTACTCCTGAAAATCATTTGGAATCCATCTCAATGGACTACATATCGGGCCTCCCATCCACCAAGAGGGGAAATGACTGTGTTTTTGTGGTTGTTGATTGCTTTTCCAAGATGGCGATTCTAGTTTCCTGCAAGAAGAACATCACGATAGAAGCCACTGCCAAGCTCTTCTTTGAACAAGTGTGGGTACATTTTTGGATCCCACAAACCATTATCTCAAACTTTGACAGTTGGTTCCTCAACACATTCTATTCAAGCCTCTGGTCACTGCTAGATACCAAGCTCACCAAATCCACTGCCTTCCACCCCCAAATAGATGGCTAAATTGAGGTTGTCAATCAGATGATCGTACATATCCTATGCATGTACAATTCAAAACACCCCCACAAATGGGATGATAGTCTTCCTTATGAATATCATAGCTATAACCGAGCCCTGCATAACTCAACTGGCCACAGTCTCTTTCAGGTGGGGTTGGGATTCCAGCCATTGGGCCCCATGGATGTTGCAATACCCATGGTGACCACCTTGGTCGACTCATCCCATGCTCCACCAGAAGCTGAAAAAGCCACTCAGTTCATTGAGTGGATCCAACACATTCACCAATAGGTTCAGGATATTCTACAGAAGTCTAATGCCAAGTACAAGCAATATCATGATCAACATCGGGTGCCACATAAGTTTCAGGTGGGAGACAAAGTTCGGTTGCACTTATAGAAAGAACTCCTTACATGGCCCCATAGAAAGCTTTGTCCACTCCGTTATGGGCCATACATCATCACCAAGGCTGTGGGTGACAATGCTTTTGAGCTCAACATTTCCCCTTTCCATGGCCTACACCCAGTCTTCAATGTGGCTCTCCTTCAACCATATTTTCCACCATTATTGGACACCTCAGAGATAGTAGAGCATTTGACACCAACAGATCTCAACCTTGAATGCATACAACATGAATCCAATGATAATATTGTGGACATACAAATCAAGGGAACTTGATAGTAAAGGATCGAGCTTTATCGAGTCCTCAAAGCAGGGCGACTCCTGCACCAAGGAAAGTGGCTCACCCATGGCCAAATTCAACAGAAATTTCCTCATATGATGGGGGAAATCAATGCAATGGAGAAAATTTCTTCCTAATGAGGGAGGATTGATCTAGGTGTATATCGGTAGCCACCCACCTTTTCCAACTCGCACAAAACAAATTTCTGGCAATTTTGGCAATTTCCTATGTTTAGCAGTTTTTAACTTCTGGGGCCATTTTGAGGGCCTAAATGAGTTTTTTTTAGGATCAAACTTCTCAATGATATTCGGAGGCTCTTATTGAGACACCAAAATGAATCTCCTCGATGATACCTTTCCAACGGGCTATCGTGCGCCTAAAATGAAGATCATATGCAAAAGTTACGACTCTGGGAAGTTGATGTACTAACTTACCCAAACGAGGCCCACATGACTTTTGGCGCTTCATCTCCTAGTGTTAGGTTTTTGGATGTCTAGGGTTGTTGACATCCTGGTTTATTGTAAAAATTCCTTAAGAGCCTCATTGTAATCATCTTCTTGAGAATGAGTGCAGTTGTCACATCTCTTCTCATAGATAAGCCACCACCATTCCAGCAAGCTTGTTTTCCACTACATTTTACAGTTTCATCTTATTTCCTTATTGAATAGAAAGCCAGTTTTACTATATCTCTGTTATTCTGTGTTAAGAAAATTTTAATAATATGTATTCATTTCGTTCTACTCATAAAATCTGGATCACACACTAAGAATTTTTTTTTTAGCTAACGACACATTAGACCAAGTAGATATTAACTAACTCCTAAGTGTCTAAATATCCTAAC
The DNA here is from genome assembly GCA_010110895.2 of Picea sitchensis. Lineage (NCBI taxonomy): Eukaryota > Viridiplantae > Streptophyta > Pinopsida > Pinales > Pinaceae > Picea > Picea sitchensis. The sequence continues at coordinate 7,399 of SNQJ01S0117014.1, read as the reverse complement.
ACCTAGTACATTCTAGCGAATGTGAATAAATGAGATGAAGTTGAACATCTGTGGAATAAATCAATTAGGGGTCAATTATGTAAACCCACTATCGAAAGAGAGGAGGCATGTCATTGAGGCATGAAGGTCACAAGGTATTAACTGGTTTCTAAGTCTAACTCCTAGATAATGTGTTGAAGTTGATATGAAAAGACTATCGAAGGAGGTCATTGATGTATCCCCCATGATCGACACAAAATTGACACATGAAAGTGTTATGAGATGGTGGATCAAATGAGTATGGAATGACATAGGAAATAGAAATTGGTAATATTGCAGATGGATGGTTTTAAGTGAAACTTCCCTTGAACATGGTGAGGCAAGAAAATTGACTTGGAAACATTGACTTGATGAGTACCAAGAACATAATGTGAAAGAAATAAGGGCACTCTTCAAATGGAATGAAAAATTATAGTGACGCATGGAATTGATATGACTTAGAGACAAGAAGATTACCCAAATATAAGATGAAATGAAAACAGGGCCATGTTCAATGGCGACAATAGATGCCATAATGGATTCCAAAAACCTTGACCCACTTCCTTCAATTTTTTCCCCATCAAAATAGATGAGTATCTCTTTCTCTTTTAAAGATCTTGAAGAGGATAAAATATGCTCAGTATATCTCATCCTTTGGATGAGTCCCTCGACATATGTTTAATGAACTTGAGGAAGGAGGGGTTTGGTCCCATATGGGTCGTGGAGATCAGACTCACATAGGTCCTTTGATACATAGTTTTGCGATCCCAAAGAAGGTAAACTCAATCGTTTTTAACGTTTAAAAAATCTAAAAATAATTTAAAAACGATTTCATAAATAACTTTTTCATAAATTTAACCTCCTTACTCCATCTTCCTTGTTTATATAATACTTTAATATTTAAAATGTAAAATATTTAATAAAAAAAAAAAAAAACTTTTAAGAAATCAATTTATTTTTCCCTCCAAATATTTTCTTTTAATATTTTTATAACATCCCTAAATGAACAAGGCAATTTGTAATAACATGATGCCTAACCCTATAAAACAATTGAAAAGCTAGATTATTATATCACACTCCAGTTTTTCCTCTTGATATTCTTTCTTAAACTCATTTCTTCTATATTACTTTAAGATTTTAAAAATAAACTAAACGAATAAATATATTAAAAGATAAAAAAATATATATATATATATAAACAAGTTAATTAATAGTTAAATTAAGTGGATTTTGTTTGTAAGGTGATTAGAAATCTAAACTCATTATATCTATAATTCTAGTAGAGATGGTGGAATTTCTTAATCTAAATATGATGAAAGATAAGATAATGTAGTTCAATCAATTTTAAAAAAATTTCAATTTAAATGTGTTAATAATTTTTAGATTGGTTGTAAAGAATGAATTATCAACATTAATATGGAGTAAAATTGCATTTTGTATTTTGGAGGACCACTAGTGAGGATATATTTATTCTTTTAATATTATCACAATAGGTGAGACTATTTTGTATTTTGGAGGACCACTAGTGAGGATATATTTATTCTTTTAATTTTACCACAATGGATGAAATCTCATTGAGGATTTGAACTTAGGTGGGGAAAGTGCAAAACTTACCTCCCCACTACTTGAACTATTACAATAAAAACTTTATTAACATTTAAGTCATAAAAAAATATGGTTATAAAAGAATGTTCTTCTTAAAGGTTTTTTACTTATCATCCCATTTTTGTGTATCATTGGTTTTTTCTGATTAAAGGAGCACAAAAATAGATTTTTGGAACTAAAATTTTATGGATCATACTATCTATATAAAAAACAAACACACACGTAATTAGACCCATTCTCTATCACTTGGAGAATGAGTGGATTCCTCCTTCTATGTGTGATCAGGTTGTTGGAGGTCCTTATCAATCTCAATCGGGTTCACATACCTTTACCTCTACTTCCCTTTTCCCTCCCCATCCTTTGCCTATGAAACATTAATCTAGACTCCAAACATTTTTTTGCATACAACTTTAAATTTACCTTCGAAGATTCTAAGGGTGTGGAGGATTTCTCATTGATCTTCCTTGGCCTTCTCAAGTGCTTCGGCCGCTAGATTCTTGACCAACCAATATGTCTCACCAATCCTAAAATACTTTGTATCCTGAGTCCGAGAATAGACTGAGTCATCCAATATAGGTGAAGTCTCATTGGGGATTTGAATTTAGGTGGGGAAAGTGCAAAAATTACCTTCCCACTACTTGAACTATTACAATATCAACCTTATTAACTTCTAAGTCATAAAAAATATGGTTATAAAAGAATGTCCCTCTTAAAGTTTTTTTAATTAAAAATATAATTTTAAAGAAAACCAAATGATTTTTTTTTTTTTTTAAGTTGAATAAACCAAATTTTGTATAAGTGAACTTTAATCACAATCACCATTATAATCATATCTAATTTTAAATATTTTATACTTATTTTGCGTCTTTCTCCTTTACACTCTTATTTTATATATATATGAAATAACAATTTTAAAAATATATATAGGATGTTAATCTATGATTTTAAATTTTTATGCTTTCTTTATTTTAATTTATTGTAATTTAAAATTTATTATTATTTTAATTTATTGTAATTTAAAATTTATTATTTATAAAAGTTAAAGAAAGTTATAAAAAAAACATAATTGGAATTATTATGGTTTTTGGATTTTTCATTTTAAATTTTTTATTTTTTATGCTTTTTAATTTTATGTATTTTTTTTTAATTTTAATTAATATATATTAAATAGGAATAAAAAACCATTAAAAAATGATATGTGTATATGTTCCAAATAATGAAGATTCATAAATTAGGTACATAATTGTTATGTGTATAAGGAATTATTTAAAATTAAAATATGTGAAGAGTTTATATAATATAAAGTTCAAATAAAAGAAAAATAATTTCTAGGTAATCTTTTATGAGTGGTTTCATTAATTTTGATTTTTTTTAAACCTAGTTTTTTAGATGAGTTATATATTATTAAAAAAAAAAAGTCATACATTCATTTTTTAGTTGGGACCTATTTATAAAAAAACCAAATCACCTAAATTATCATCCTAGTTTTGTGTATCATTGGTTTTTTCCTTGATTAAAGGAGCATAAAAATAGATTTTTGGAATTAACATTTTATGGTTCATACTATCTATATAAAAAACAAACACACGTGTAATTAGACACATTATCTATCACTTGGAGAATGAGTGGATTCCTCCTCGTCCACCTCCAAAACCAACTCGATGTTCCCAACCTCCTCCTATGTGTGCTCAGGTTGCTGGAGGTCCTTATCAATCTCAATGGGGTTAGCACATATTCCCATTTAACTCGCATACCCTTACCTCTACTTCCCTTTTCCCTCCCAACCTTTTGCCTGTGAAACATTAATGTAGACTCCAAACATTTTTATTTTTTTTCATGCAACTTTAAATTTACCTTCGAAGATTCTAAGGGTGTGGAGGATTTCTCATTGATCTTCCTTGGCTTTCTCAAGTGCTTGGGCCACTAGATTCTTAACCAACCAATATGTCTCACCAATCCTAAAATACTTTGTAGCCTGAGTCCGAGAATAGACTGGGTCATCCACCCACTCTCGCACCTCCTCCAGAATTTTAGCATCCAACATCGAAGATTTCTTCTCAATAACCTCCACCTCCACTTCTTGCACCTCCTCCTTGGCTCTTGTTGAGCACTTCTCCTCATACTACTACTTTGCTCAGCCCGTTTCTTGTTTTTCCTGGTCCCTATTACCCAAGGTTGTGAGAAGGATGCCTTACCTAATCCCTCCTTCCCTGTGTTCTTCCTTTCTTTCCCACCCTTACCAATTCCTCTAGTCATATTGGAATCCCAACCCCAACAATGTTGAGGATCACAGTTCAGACCACTCAAAGAACCAACACCACTTCCCACTTGAGCACTGAAAGGGATGTGAAACCAACACAGAGGAAGCCATACCCAACTCTCTTTCCTATAACAATCTTAATTTGAGTGAAGAGTTAGACTGAAACCACAGAGAACGTCTATTGACCTAGCCACCCCTGAACCATAAGACTCATCAGACTAACAACACTCCTTCTAACCAGACTTTACAACAACTTACATGCATGAGCTCCTCCCTAAAAGGAAATAACCACTACCAAAACTATGTCATTTCCTCTCCCATTTCCAACTCAAACTAACCAAAGCCTCACCACCTTCCAAATCAATCAATAAACCTCATTCTCATAATGTGAATCACTTCAAGAACATCAACCTCCCTCATCAACGCATAATACATTGTCTCCATCTCTATACACCTCTCCATCATTTCCAAACCATCACTCATTAAAAACTTCATCATTTTGTCGTACCTCGCTCCCTCCTATTCGAATATGCAACCCTATTTCCCATGGACCTTAGTCACCTACGGCCACTAGAAAATACCTTCCCTTTCAAGCCATGTCAAATCACATGTGCATCTAATCTTCTGTGTAAATACTATATTTCAACTTAATGAAACTAAATATAAAATTTAAAATAAAAATTCTTACAATTCCGAAAAGAAAGAAACGGAATATATAATTCATTTTAAAATTTAATCTTTTATTTAAATATGATAATAATTTATAATTTTTTTAAATTTAAAATGGATATGCTATTGATTATTTGAAATAAATTAAACGTGGTAAATGGTAACGTGTTAAATTTGTTGTTTAACGGTTAAAAATAACATCAAATTTCAACACTCGATTTAATATGAAAATATATTCCAAATCTACGATGGAAGACAATTTATATTATAGGGTATAAACTAGTACAGTCACATAATTGTGGTTGATCAATGTCGAAAGGTTGATAAGATAAAAAGAATCCTTAAAAGAATATATTAAATTTTATTATTGATTAACAAATAAACTGTTGCGCTTCATTTATCTGGTGTTAATATTTTAATTCACTTAAGTGGCAAAGTAATTTTTAAATATGATTAGATAAATGTAAAAAAGTAAACACATAAACCCCTATTAAATCTGTCCATTATCAATAGATGTACGCCTTTCTAAGTAATTACAATTAACCAAACAATTAGTTAATAAAAACAAAATGATTAAAATTTGTATCGATTAATATATAGCGCACTTACAGGAAATCAAACTCGAAATCCATTACATGTGGCTATGAACAGTATCTTAATATGTCAAACCAAATAAACGCTAACTACAATCCCATACTGAAACATTCACAATCATGAGCAGAAATTCAACCTCTGAAAATTATCACCTGACTTACTCAACCCTCCATTTTTCTTCAATCACAGCATCGAAATGTTGAAAATATATCAACATTTCAACAAACCTAAAAGCACAACATGATTTACCTATCAAATTTACTGAAAATTCGCACACCATCAAATTTTAGATTCCGTAGCATCCATTAGATGAGTCTCTTCTCACATGACTCCACTGGAAAAGATGAAGATGAGGATAATATCTTTCTTTCAATGAGTTTGGCCTTCAACCCCTCTGCAACGCTTTCCAAATTACTGTCAGAAGTTCCTCCTTTCCTTACTTCTAGTTTTATAATATCTCTCAGTCTCTCGGCCGCCCTTCTCATCTCCTCCCCTTCCATCAATCTCGTCACCTTTTCCGCGATTTCGTCCCTGCCAATAACCTTATCAGTATCATCGCCGCTCCTCAGTCTCAGCCCAATCTTCCATTCATCGGCTATGAGCTTGCAGTTGGCAAATTGCTCGATCCCGAGAGGAAACCCCAGCATGGGGACCTCGAAAGAGATGCTCTCTAAAGTGGAGTTCCACCCGCAGTGACTGAAAAACCCGCCGATGGATGGATGAGAGAGCACTTTCAGCTGTGAGCACCATGGAACAACCAGTCCTCGTTGCTTTGTTTCGTTCAGAAAGCCATCCGGCAGCATCGATGAGACTTCGGTGGACTCTTTGCCCGGACGTCGAAGCACCCAGATAAAACTACAATCGCTCTCCTTGAGACCCATTGCCATTTCCTCTATTTGGTTTATCGACAGAGGGAGTAGACTGCCGAACGAAACGTATATGACCGACCTGGGGGGCTTATCGTCCAGCCATTGTGTGCAGTCCATCTCCACCCGATAGCTGGTCCCGAGATCGGAGTCACGAGGATCTGAGAGGTCTAGGTAGGCCGACGGGAGCAATGGTCCGACGCAGTATACTCTCACTTTCTCCCACAAAGCCTCCACTACGTGACCTTCTAACCCTAGAAAGGAATTGGCTACGACCCAGTCTGCTTCTCTGACTGTTTGAAAACAGCGAAAAACTATTCTGGAGATCACATCATCCCGGCTTAGTTTTAACCATACGGGAAGATCTACGTGCTGTAAAGGGGTCACACCTGGAATGTGATTTACCGATTCCGCCTGACGTTCCCCTGCAAAACATCGAGAAGAATAAATCATTACAACGTTGAGACAACGTGGGGAATTATCCCCGAATTAGGGCTTGAAGATAGACTCTACTGATGCTGAATAAACCCTAAAATTTGTTGATATTCGAAGCAACGGATTCATTGCTTGTTGGGATTCATCCAGTGATTAGCAGCAGCAGATTTAAAGAAATTATCACCTAAAGATGAATGGTAAGTGATGGAAAACACCGACACATTCTGCGCCCAGAAGGAAACGGACAGCAGGCGGAGCTTCTTGGCCAGAGGCACTGCCCAGCCGAGCATAGTGTCGGCCACGATACAGGTGATAGGCGTTGGATTGGATTGATTGAGATTTTTTATTAGCTCCTCCACATGGCTTTCCATATTATCCAGCGACTGAAAGAACTCCTCGAACTTACTCCATCTCTCGATCTCGCCGGGCAAGCAATCGGGTATTGACACCAGCCGAATGTCGAGGCCAAGATTCCGAGAGTGGGCGAATGCTTTGACACCGGTGGCAGAATGGGCGTGGGTGATGATGTTATGCCATGATTTTGTGAGGACAAATGTTGACACCGGTGGCAGAATGGGCGTGGGTGATGATGTTATGCCATGATTTTGTGAGGACAAATGTGATGGCAATGCCCTTTGAGGCGAGTTTCTTTGCCAGCTGCATTGCAGGATTGATGTGGCCTTGCCCCGGCAGTGGGACGATTATGGCATGAATACCAGTTTTGCCTCCGCACTCCATAGCTACCAACTGTAATTTTCCTTTACATTCAATATTCATTTATAACGTCTCACAGATATTTATTTAAACAGAGATTTATACGTGCTGTAATCGTTTCATAGTCAACGATGCCTGTTATGCTACATATTCCGTCTAAATAAAATAACATACTCCCTACATATTCCGTCTAAATAAAATAACATACTTCCTGCCTAAATAAATTAGAATATTTCTA
>SNQJ01S0117012.1:0-27770 GCA_010110895.2 Picea sitchensis | reverse complement strand
GCAACTAGATGGAAGCTACAACTCCCTGTGTTCAAGCACCCACTTGAACCTTTGAGGACAACAGTCCTCCCTAGCACCTCCCTACCACCCTGATTATAAATATTTTTTACTGAAACTTATTACAGTGATTCAATAGTTATCATTGGATTCCCAGGCTTATCACTATTCTGCTATGCTTCTTTTCTCTCCTGTATCAGTTTCTCTCTACCTGCATCTTCTTGTGCTTTCTAATCTTCTACTTTTCTCTACAAGTGCACCTCAGGCTTCTTTTACTATCTCAGCTATGCATCTCTATTCTTTGCTTCTGCTGTGCTTTATGCTCTGCGTCTATTTTGATTCTATGAATTACGCCTCTTCTGTGTATTTCAGCTCCCGCCCACAGCATGCTATTTCTCGTGTGTAATTCCTCTCCACAATAACCTCCATCTCTTCTATGTTCTACGTATTTATACTATCTGTGCACCTTCTTCCTCCTCCATGCACAATGCCTCTGCATGCTCTTCACCGTGCCACAGTTCTGTTCATCGGGTTTTTCACTGCCACTCCACTTTTTCTCTACTTCGCTCGTTTAAGCCTCAAAAAGAAAACTGCATCTCGCTTATGTCTATTCCTCATCTGTTACTCATCTCTGAGTTTTATCTCACTCTGCACATACTGTTGGTCTCACACTGCGCATACTGTAATTTTCCCTTCTTTACAATTCAACTCATTTTTCATTCAGAACAACCAACCACACACAGTCACTGCGTGTTTCTTTTATGCACTACAACCCATTCAATTAACCCGCAAATCCTTAGAAAAATGCTTCAGCAACTGAAACACCAATCGTCCAAGAACCATGATTCGGTTCTGATAACTGAATCGTAACTGAACAATTAATCATGAAGAGAAACCGTAGCCCTTCGATCAGATTTCCAAGTATCCAACACCATTGGATTACAAGCACAGGGTCTCGTGTTGATTTCTCCATTTCACATTTCGGCATTTTGGCATTTCGACATTCCTCTGGTGAAGAGTTTCGACACTCCAACTCCTGGTATCCGAAACCTACACCAAAAGGTGTTTTTCGCATTTCGACATTTCACGATTTCGCATGTCGCGAATTCCTGTTGCGAGGCATCTCGACTCTCCAAGTCACGATCTATGAAATGAAGTTTAGTTGTTAGTTCCTTCCTCCATATTCCGCAGATGTGACCACTGGCTGTGACCACAACCTTATTTGAAACTGCATTTTGCAATTTCTCGTTTCACGAATTTGTTGCGAGTCACTCTAACTCTTCCAACTCCCGATCATGAAATGGAGCCTTGCAACTTGCAAGCTCCTTCCTTCACATGCCCACAGTTGTGACCAAGCATTTATCCATAAAGTGCTTTCGCAATTTTGCATTTCAACATTCCTACATTTCGACATTACTGTGGAGAAGTATCTCAACACTCCAAGTCACAAACCCTGAAATGATCGGCGTTTCGCATTTCACAACTTCGGGACTCCTGTGATGAAGAGTCTCAACTCTTGACTCCTCCAACTCCCAGTATCTAAAACTCCGAAATGGATTTAGATCAAAGATCTTATCATGATTTCAAAACTTCACGGGCCTTCGTTGTGTCTGTTTTGGGATTTCGGGGTTTCGCATTTCGCAACTTCAAGACTCCTGTGATGAAGAGTCTCGACTCTTGACTCCTCCAACTCCCGATATCCGAAACTCTAAAATGGAGTTAGATCAAAGATCTCATCGTGATTTCTAAACTTCACGAGCCTTCGTCGTCTCTGTTTCGGGATTTCGGGGTTTCACATTTCGCAACTTCGGGACTCTTGTGATGAAGAGTCTCGACACTTGACTCCTCCAACTCCCGGTATCCGAAACTTCAAAATGGAGTTTAAGTCGTGTGCCTGTTTCAGGATTTTTGGGTTCGCTACTTCAAAGGTTAAAGTTCCTTTGATCTTCGATTTCCCGGTCTGTGAAATTCTGAAATGGAGTCTTTGTTGATGTGCCTGTTTCGGGATTTTGTAAGCCCGCTTCTCCTAGCACAAAGAACGTGCAGGTTCTCATGGATCCAACGATGGTCGAACCCTGCGCTCAAATCTAACGCCCATGATATGTCCTCCATCTTTGCACTCATCCTGTATGGATTCAGATCTGACGGTCATTGAAAATTCTGAATGGGATCCAACGACCACTGTTGCTCTTCATTGTTATGCTTCTGATCTCTCCATTCCGTCATCGTTGTTGATCTTCCTTGCCTACCTATTTTCCATTGTTGTCTCCCAACTATAACCCTGCCAACATCACTACTATTCTTTCCTGTAACCATACCTTCGTCGTTGTTGTTCTTGCCATCTATAACTGTAAGCATGCTATCTTTGTTGATGTTCTTGCCTGTAGACATACCATCGTTGCTACTGTTCTTACCATCAATGACAAGCATGATATTCTTGTAAACATGCCAACACTGCTATGTCACATGGGACATCTTTGTGTTCCTTCAAGCGAGCATGCCAAGATGATTTGGGAGGCACACTACAGTCGGGTCGCTGGGCATTTCGGGGTCGAGAAAACCGTGGCAGTACTGCAAAAGTATTTATATTGGCCGAACCTTCGACAAGATGTTGGGAAGTACATCAAGTCCTGCACTGCTTGCGCCATTTCCAAACCGACCATCAAGAAACAAGGCCTCTATACTCCGCTACCTACCTCTAGTCAACCTTGGGAATCCATCTCCATGGATTACATGTCGGGCCTTCCTTCTACTAAGCATGGCAATGACTGGTTTTTGGTGGTCGTCGACAGATTCTCAAAGATGTCCATTATGATGGCCTGCAAGAAGAATATCACAGCAGAAGCCACTACTAAACTCTTCTTTGAATGAGTGTGGGTACACTTTGGGATCCCACAGTCTATCATCTCAGATCGGGACATCAGGTTCCTTAGTACATTTTGGTCTTGCCTCTGGTCGATGCTGGACACTAATCTCACCAAGTCCACAACTTTCCATCCACAAATTGATGGCCAGACAAAGGTCATCAACCAGATGATTGTACACATTATGTGCATGTACAACTCAAATCATCCACACACATGGGATGAGAGCCTCCCCTATGTATAACATAGATACAACTAGGCTCTCCATAGCTCAACCAACCACATACCCTTTTAGGTGGGCTTGGGATTCCAGCCACTATGTCCCATTGACATAGCCATGCCATTTGTGGCTACTCAGGAAGATTCAACCCATGTCCAGTATGAGGCTGACAAGGCAAACAACTTCATTGAGCGCATTCATCACATCCACCAATAGGTTCATGACATATTGGATAGAGCCAATGCTAAGTACAAGCAATGACATGATCACATTGGGTGCCACACAACTTCCAGGTGGGCGACAAAGTGTGGCTACATTTGCAAAAGGAGCGTCTCATTGGGCCTTACTGCAAGATTCACCCACTCCGATATGGGCCATGCACCATCACCAAGGATGTAGGGGACAATTCCTTTGATATCAGTATTCCACCATTCCTTAGTCTACACCCAGTGTTCAATGTGGACCACCTTCGGCCCTACTTTCCACCTCTACTGGACACATCTGACATGGCATAACAACTCACACCAACAGAGTTAAACCTATATTGCATGGAACAAGCCAAAACTAATCATATTATGGACACACATATCAAGAACACTCTCCAATAGAGAATACAACTATATCGAGTTGTCAAAGCAGGCCAACTCCTTCACTAGGGCAAGTGGCTCACCAGGGACCAAGTTCAACAGAAGTTTCCTCATCTTTTGGAGGAACTCAATGCAATGGGGACCATTGCTTCCTAAGGGGGGAGGAATGATCCAGGTGGATATGGATGGCCACCAGCATATTCCACTTGGACCCACACCATTGTTTCTTTTGGTTTTTTAGTTTCCTTAATTGTAGCACAATTTACTATATTTAACAGTTTTTCGAGTCCTGAACTTCCAGTGTCGTTTTGAGGCTCTAAACGATGTTTTTTGGGCATGAATGGTTCGATAAATATGAGTTCGTTCCAGACTCGATATTCACTACCAACATTGTAGTGCTCAGATAGATCTTTCTAACGATGTATCATGTGCGTCAAACAAAGATAGTATGCCAAAATTATGACCCTAGGAAATTGATGTACCAATTTACCCCAATGAGGCCCATATTTTGGCGTTTCATCTCCTGGGGTTAGGTTTTTGGATGTTTAGGGTTTTCCATTATTTCTCAATAATATATAGGCCTTTGAGCCTCATTGTAACATAGATTTCAGAGGCTAGTAGCTGCCACATTGATGCAGGAGCATCGCCCACATCAAGCGATCTAGCGCGAGAGCAAAGGACAACTGGACGAGCCAGCGGATTTCTTTTTGAAAGCACCTTGATATTTGTTGCGCCAAACATTAATATGTGGATTTAATGAAGCGCACTTTGTATATTGTAATGGACCTTGAGCCTTTAAGCTCTCGTCCTTAGGTAGATGAGGCATTTAAAAGATTTAATGTAAAGTAGATAGAACATTTAATTCTAGATTTGATAGTTTAGAGCTCGAGAGGGAAACGAGATATAGACACACTCCTTTGTACATTGTAACATAATTCTAGATTATCAAACAGGAGCAAGAAGAGAAGAGTAGCAGAGAAGTGTATGAAGAACTTCCATGTACAGATATTGAATTAATGGAAAAACTTTGATTCAATTCCATGGTTGTGTTATTCTCTGTGTATTGGTGATATTATGCTCATGAATGTTTGCTTCTTGTCATGCACTTGATTTTATATACTGTGTATGGGATTTCATGGTTGAAGTGAAGTCTGGGAGGACAAGGAGTTAGTTTCAATTGTGTCTCTATCTTGAACCAGAGAATTCCTGCAAGGAGTGCAGTTGAATTTGTCCGCAGGGAGTGCGTGACTACAGGGTTCAAGTAGGGATAAATTTTGTTCTAAGCTCTCAGAAGTGAAAAATTGGCACCAGAGTTGTGCAAGGCATGCGCAGGCTATACGAAGACTCAGAGTTGCGATTCTGAGAAAAGGGGATTGAAGGAATTCTGCTGCAGGAGTGCGCAGGATCAAAGACTTCAACACTGAGCAGTTGTTGAAGGTTTGCCGCAAGGAGTGCGTGCAAGAACTTCTTTCTGAGGGAATTGAAGCCGTCGAAGCTCAGGAGGAGTAGGACTTCGAATTTGTCAAAGGATTTCACAAAGAGGTTGTGCATCGAAGTGTTCGAGCAGGGGATGAAACTTTGTGTGCAGGGTGACGAGTTCCGTGGAGGAGCATTTTGTCATTTCAGGGATTTCGTCGAAAAGAACGAACAGTCAAAATAAAGCGAGGAGAAGTCGCGAGAATATGAGGGTTGTTGGATCTTGCGGAGGCTACAATGCAGGAGCAGAAGAAGTTTCGAAGCTCAGGGGAGCAGAAGCATCGAGCAGAATCACGAGGAGCGTGAGTTCTACTCGAGGATTGTCATATCGGGCCATCGTGAGAAAAAGGAGCGGAATATTTGGTCACGAGAATCACGATAGAGCGAGAAGCGAAGTCTTGACGATTGCGTGGATAGTGTGGGGGAATAGCAGAGTGACGTGGCAGGTGACGTGAGATATCGATGTATCGGCGTCTCGGGTCTCGGAAGTCTGGGAAGGAGATATTTGGTCGCGCGAGTGGTGAAGTCACGAAGAAGCGAGATCGCAGGTCTCGGCATTTCAGCACTTCGGATATCGAAAGGTGGAACTCCGAGTGGTTGGCGTCGCGAGTTGCGAACCCGCGATAGAGCGAAGTCCTGACAGCGACGAAAGAAGGTCAGCGTTGACTGGTATCTCGGGTCTCGGAGGTGCGAGAACCCAAGGATAGACCATGAGCTCGCGAAGCTGCGAGTTTCGATTTTCTCGATAAGTGAGCAAAGGGAAAGTCACGCAAAGGAACTGTGGGTGCAGATCTTCCGATAGGAAGATAGAAGAGCCTTTGACGCTCTTCGGGTCGAGGGGAAGAGAAGGTCTTGGTGATCGCGGACGTGTGCGTTGGGTGGCGTCTGTGTCAGAGTGGTATCAGAGCAGGAAGACTCTTTGTTTTCTGTAATAGAGAGAGACAGGAATTCACCATGCCGCCGAGAAGACAAAGACAGTCGCCAAATCCCGAAGACAGGGAGGTGAGAAGAAGAGGTAGGCCAACAGGAAATCCAGAAATGGAGCGGCAGATGAGAGATCTCCGAGCAAGGCTTGAAGAGATGGAGACAGCGCAAAGACCCGGAGTTGGCACAGGGGATCTTAGTGATTCTGAGGTTGAAGAGGAAGCTGGACATGAAGAAGAGGTCACAGCAGAGGACGCATCAACTGAGAGGTTGATAAAATCCATTTCTAGGATGAATTCCAAGACCAAAATGGACATTCCAGTCTACGAGGGGAGTCTGGATGCAAAAGAGTTGTTGGATTGGATCCGAGCTCTTGACACCTACTTCGATTATGAGGATATCGAAGAGGAAAAGAAGGTCAGGCATGCTGTCACTCATTTGAAGGGACATGCAGCATTATGGTGGGACGAGCTACAGGCAGACAGACGCTGCAAAGGCAAGCAAAAGATCAAAAGCTGGGATCGAATGATCGCGAAGATGAAGGCGAAGTTCATCCCAAGGGATTATCAAATCACACTGTTCAGGAGAATGCAGAACCTGAGACAGAAGTTGATGACGGTAAAAGAGTACACCGAAGAATTCTATCGACTCCACATCAGAGCAGGTCATCGAGAGAGCGATGATGAGAAGGTGGTGAGATATTTGAATGGTCTGAGATATGACATTCAGGATGAATTGAGCATGGTAACCATCTGAACAATTGAGGATGCTTACCAGATGGCTCTGAAAGCCAAAGAGAAGCTGAGACGAAAGCAAGGACAGCGAGGGCGAGGCAGAAGTCAGCCCAGAGACAAGGCAGTTGCCCAAAAAAATACCAGAAGCCCAAGGAGGAATGGAAGAAACCTCAAGGTAAGGTTGAGAGAGGTGGAACCTCGCAGAGGTAGCCATATGTTGAGCAGAGAGGACAACAAAATGATCAGCAGGGTGATTATGCTGATGCAAACACTCTTCCCCATACTAGAGGTCGAGGTGGAGGAAGAGGAGGAGTGATGACATGTTTTACATGTGGGAAGAATGGGCACAAGTCATTCGAGTGTCCAGAGAATAAGAAGGATAGCGGAGAATCTCACATCACTGAAGCGCAGAGGTGTGATGCTGAGACTGAATATGCCGGAAGCGGAAGATCTCTTGGGATGCATAAATTTCTCTTAACACCCGAGAAGGAGGTGGAGGACACCGCTCAAAGGAGCAGACTGTTCAGAACTGCATGCACAACTAGGGACAGAAAATGCAAGGTCATTGTGGACAGCGGAAGCACTGACAATCTCGTTTCAACCGAGATGGTGGAGAAGCTAGAGCTGGAGACGACTGATCACCCGAGTCCATATAAGGTTTCATGGCTATAGAAGGGACATCAGGTGAGTGTCACTAAATAGTGTTTAGTTGAATTTAAGATTGGAGGATACAATGATAAGATTTTGTGTGACGTTATTCCCATGGATGTATGTCATTTATTGCTGGGTAGACCATGGCAATATGATAGAAATGTGGTTCATGATGGGAGAATGAACACTTATACCCTGGAGAAAAATGGGAGAACCCATATATTGCTTCCGATAAAGGATAAGGAAGTGAAGCCGGAAGTAAACAGTACAATACTTCTCATGAGTGGGAAGGAACTTCTTACAGAGATGGAGAAGAAAGAAGATCCACAATTCTTTGTTGTCAGAAAATCGAGGATTGTTCTGACCAGTACAAGAGTGGATGACTTACCACAAGAGATTCAGGAACTGCTGGGAGAGTTCGTTGATATCATCGTGGACGAATTACCTTGTTCGTTTCCACCGATGAGGAGTGTGAGTCACCATGTCGATCTCATACCCGGAGCCAGTTTTCCAAATAAAGTTGCGTACAGGTTGACACTGCAGGAAAATGAGGAGGTCAAGAATCAGGTCCAGGATTTGCTGGATAAAGGATTAGTCAGGGAGAGCTTCAGTCCATGTGTTGTTCCAACAGTGCTCAGTCCAAAGAAGGATGGAGGTTGGAGAATTTGCATTGATTCAAGAGCGATCAACATGATAACCATCAGGTACAGGTTTCCACTGCCGAGGATGGATGATTTGATGGATTTCCTGAGTGGGGAAAATTATTTTTCAAAAATTGATCTGAAGAGCGGATATCATCAGATTCGCATGAGGGAAGGTGATGAGTGGAAAAAAACATTCAAGACAAATGAAGGTTTGTACGAATGGCTGGTCATGTCGTTTAGTTTGACAAACGCGCCGAGCACATTCATGAGGCTGATGAATGAAGTCCTGATGGAATTCATCGGAAAGTTTGTCATCGTATATCTGGATGACATACTGATTTTCAGCAAGACGAAGGCTGAGCATTTGAAGCATTTGGCCATTGTGATGAGGAAGCTACAGCAGGAGAAGCTTTTGATCAATATGAAGAAGTCCTCATTTATGCAGACACAGCTCATCTATTTGGGGTTTGTCATATCGGCTAATGAGTTAAATATGGATCCGAGCAAGGTGGACGTGATTAAAAATTGGCCATCACTGAGGAATGTTTTTGAGGTGAGAAGTTTCCATGGTTTGGCTAGTTTCTACCGAAAATTCATCAGGAATTTCAGTGGAATTAGCGTGGCGATCATGGACACCGTGAAGAAGCAGCATAATATTTTTCATTGGACAATCGAGGCTGAGAAGATCTTCAATCTGTTGAAGTGGAAGATCACAGAGCAACCAGTGTTGGTGTTTCCAGATTTTCAGAAAACATTTCAGGTGAAATGTGATGCAAGTGGGTACGCCATAGGAGCAGTCTTGAGTCAGGAAGACAGACCAATCGCATATTTCAGGGAAAAACTGGATGAGGCGAAATTGAAGTACTCCACGTATGATAAAGAATTTTATGCTATCATACAGGCATTGAAAAAGTGGAGGCATTACTTGCTCCCAAAGGAATTTGTATTGTATAGTGATAATCATGCATTGCAGTTTGTGAGTCAACAAGAGAAGTTGAATCAGAAACATGCAAAATGGGTAGAGTATATGTAGAATTTCACGTTTGTAATTAAACACATTTCAGGAACTGCTAAAAAAGTGGCTAATGCTTTGATCATGAAATGTTTGTTGTTGCAGGAGTTCCGAGTCATAACTTTGGGTTTTGAAAATCTCAGGGACATGTACGCAGGAGATGTAGATTTCGGGGAAGCATACGAAGCAGCTGAGAATCTAGTTCTCAGAGATCGGAGCCCATGGATAGATTACATGATCCAGGAAGGATTTTTGTTCAGAGGCAATCAAATGTGTATTCCAAATTGCTCCATGAGGGAGAACTTGGTGAAGGAAAAACACAACGGAGGCTTGGCAGGACATTTTGGCCACGATAAGACATTCGCAAAGCTGAGCGAATCGTATTTTTGGCCAGGCATGTGAGTAGATGTCAAACGATTTGTTGACAGATGCAAGATTTGTCAACACTCAAAAGGGAGAAAGCAGAATGCAGGTCTTTATCAACCATTGCCCATACCAGAGAGACC
This sequence comes from Picea sitchensis, assembly GCA_010110895.2. Classification (NCBI taxonomy): domain Eukaryota; kingdom Viridiplantae; phylum Streptophyta; class Pinopsida; order Pinales; family Pinaceae; genus Picea; species Picea sitchensis. Next base: position 18,155 of record SNQJ01S0117012.1, on the reverse strand, counting down.
ATGGGAGGCGATAAGCATGGATTTTGTATTGGGTTTGCTGAGGACGCAGAGAGGGGTTGATTCCATCTTTGTGGTGGTAGACAGGTTTTCAAAAATGGCACATTTCATTCCATGCCAGAAGACCAGCGATGCGACTCACATCACGAATTTATTTTTCAAGGAAATCATTCGACTCCATGGATTGCCAAGAAGTATAGTGTCGGACAGGGATACCAAATTCATAGGTCATTTTTGGAGGACGCTATGGAAGAAGCTGGGAACTAACTTGGCGTTTAGTTCATCTTACCATCCACAGACAGATGGGCAGACAGAAGTGGTCAGCAGGAGCTTGGGAGATTTGTTGAGAAGCCTGGTGACAGAGCACCATAGCAGCTGGGACAATGTGTTGCCTCAGGCGGAGTTTGCGTATAACGATTCAGTGAATCGAAGCACAGGGAAGAGTCCATTTCAGATTGTTTATGGGACACAACTGAGGGGAGTTTCTGAACTCAGGGAGTCAGAACAGACTGCGACTAGCAGCGCTAGTTCAGAAGAGATCGCTGAGGCGATGAAAGAACTTCACAGTAAGGTGAAGCAGTGACTGATAAATTCAAATCAGGAATATAAGCGCAGAGCAGATCAACATTGGAGACAACTTCAGTTTGAAGTTGGGGATCTTGTTCTGGCACACTTGAGGAAGGAGAGGTTCCCAAGGGGGACATATAACAAGCTGAAAATGAAGAAAATCGGACCTTGTAAAGTCCTGAGGAAATTCAGAGAGAACGCTTATGAGATTGAGTTGTCGGATGACATCGAGATATCTCCGATATTTAATGTTTCGGATTTATACCCATACAGGGCCGGAGAAGCAGAGGCTGGAACTGAGGAACCAATGATCCATTGGATGAAACAATTACCAGTTGCAGAAAAGTCGCAGATGGAATGCATACTGGACAAGCGAGTCGGCAGAAAAACCAGGCGAAAGCAATATTTGGAGTACCTGGTCAAATGGAAGAATCACCCAGTGGAGGACGCCAGCTGGGAGACTGAAGCAGTTATCCAAAAGCATGGACAGACCGTGCAGGAGCTCATGGACAGGATCCCATGAAAATTTTCAAGCTAGGGAGTATGATGCAGGAGCATCGCCCACATCAAGCGAGCCAGCATGAGAGCAGAGGACAGCTGGACGAGCCAGCGGATTTATTTTTGAAAGCACCTTGATATTTGTTGCGCCAAACATTAATATGTGGATTTAATGAAGCGCACTTTTTATATTGTAATGGACCTTGAGCCTTTAAGCTCTCGTCCTTAGGTAGATGAGGCATTTAATAGATTTAATGTAAAGTAGATAGAACATTTAATTCTAGATTTGATAGTTTAGAGCTCGAGAGGGAAACGAGATATAGACACCCTCCTTTGTACATTGCAACATAATTCTGGATTATCAAATAGGAGAAAGAAGAGAAGAGTAGCAGAGAAGTGTATAAAGAACTTCCATGTACAGAGATTGAATTAATGGAAAAGCTTTGATTCAATTCCATGGTTGTGTTATTCTCTGTGTATTGGTGATATTATGCTCATGAATGTTTGCTTCTTATCATGCACTTGCTTTTATATGTTGTGTATGTGATTTCATGGTTGAAGTGAAGTCTGGGAGGACAAGGAGTTAGTTTCAATTGTGTCTCTATCTTGAACCAGAGAATTTCTGCAAGGAGTGCAGTTGAATTTGTCCGCAAGGAGTGCGTGACTGCAGGGTTCAAGTAGGGATAACTTTTGTTCTAATCTCTCAGAAGTGAAAAATTGGCACCAGAGCCATGCAAGGCATGTGCAGGCTATACGAAGACTCATAGCTGCGATTCTGAGAAAAGGGGATTGAAGGAATTCTGCTGCAGGAGTGCGTAGGATCAAAGACTTCAACACTGAGCAGTTGTTGAAGGTTTGTCACAAGGAGTGTGTGCAAGAAATTCTTTCTGAGGGAATTGAAGCCTTTGAAGCTCAGGAGGAGTAGGCCTTCGAATTTGTCGAAGGATTTCACAAAGAGGTTGTGCATCGAAGTGTTCGAGCAGGGGCTGAAACTTTGTGTGTAGGGTGACGAGTTCCGTGGAGGAGCATTTCGTCATTTCGGGGATTTCGTCGAAAAGAACGGACAGTCAGAATCAAGCGAGGAGAATTCGCGAGAATCTGAGGGCCATTGGATCTTGTGGAGGCTACAGTGCAGGAGCGGAAGAAGGTTCGAAGCGCAGGGGAGCAGAAGCGTTGAGCAGAATCACGAGGAGCATGAGTTCTACTCGAGGATTGGCATAATGGGCCATCGTGAGAAAAAGGAGTGGAAGATTTGGTCATGGGAATCGCGATAGAGAGAGAAGCGAAGTCCTGACGATTGTGTGGATAGTGTGGGGCCATAGCAGAGTGAAGTGGCAGGTGACACGAGATATCGACGTCTCGGGCCTCGGAAGTCTGGGAAGGAGATATTTGGTAGCGCGAGTGGCGAAGTCGCGAAGAAGCGAGATCGCAGGTCTCGGCATTTCGGCACTTCGGATATCGGAAGGTGGAACTCTGAGTGGTTGGCGTCGCGAGTTGTGAACCCGCGATAGAGCGAAGTCCCGACAGCGGCAAAAGAAGGTCAGCGTTGACTGGTATCTCGGGTCTCAAAGGTGCGAGAACCTAGGGATAGACCATGAGCTCGCGAAGCTGTGAGTTCCGATTTTCCCGATAAGTGAGCAAAGGGAAAGTCACGCAAAGGAACTGTGGGTGCAGATCTTCCGATAGGAAGATAGAAGAGCCTTTGATGCTCTTCGGGCCGAGGGGAAGAGAAGGTCCTGGTGATCGCGGACGTGTGCGTTGGGTGGCGTCTACGTCACACATCTCTTCTCAGAGATAAGCTACCAATGCCCCAACTATTTTATTTCCATTTTGTCTGTAAGCATATTTCAGTGATTTGTTGTTAATGAAATGAAGTTTTACTTTTGCTGCATCTCTGCGTTTATGTGTATTTTTGTATTTCATTGTGTTCCTGCACAAATCCAAATCACAACTGGACCCCATAGAAGCACAGACTGGAATTGAGTATTGTCTAAGTTGGAGAACAAAATTGATCTCTGGTGTAACAGGTGGTTGTCCCTGGGTGGACGTTACATTTTAGTTAAGTCTACACTTGAAAGTCTGTTGGTTTACTAGTTTTCCTTGGCTATCATCTCATTTTCTGTTTTAAACAAGATCATGAATCTTATGCATAACTTCCTTTGGAGAGGGAACATGGACTTTCCACATCTACATCTGTGCAGATGGATGTCTCTGGAAAAACCAAAAATCCATGGAGGCTGGGGCTTCTGGGATATATTTATCTTTAGTAAATCTTTAGCTGCTAACACTCTATTGAGGGTTCTAATGGGCATTGGCATCTGGCATGATGTAATTAAAGACAAGGACCTCTCATCCTACACGATCATTAATTGGCTCAGATCTCCATCCTTCCCCCCAACATCAGTTTCCAAGATCTGGGGTGGTTTATTAAAATCAATACACTTGATTACTCATTGTCTTAGCCGACTTCTAGGGTCGGGCCATCTTGTGGTGGTCGACATTGATAAGATTATGGGGCTAGATGACAACTCATACCTCACGCCGGAACTGGTTACAGTCTTAAAACAAAAGAATATCATCGTGCTCTCTCGGGCTTGGAAAAATGAGGAATGATCCGGGCACTCACCCAGCTGGTACAATTATATAGACCTAGGCCTCTCTGGCCCACTGGCATTGGAATCAGATCACTACATTAAGGCACTTATTAGCTCCAGTGTATCCATTGTGTATGACAATGACAAATTGATGTGGACAGGAGGTGACCACTTCGGTAATCTAACTACAAAGAATGCATATCTGGCTTTTCTAACCACTCAGGACAACAATGTCATAAAAGGATGGAGACATGGCTTATAGAAGTGGTCTATACAACTAAAAATAAAAAAATTTACCTAGCTGGAAATTGAGGGAAAGATACACACATGGGAGACTCTACAAAGGAAAGGATGGGAAGGTCCCAGTCATTTCTCACTTTGCAATTGTTCTTCTGAAGACACAAACCATCTCTTTATCTCGTGTTGCTTCACCATTTCTTCTTGGAAGAGATTAAAAACACTCCTTCACCTTAAGGATATTTTGAATGGAACAACACTGTTGGATGGTTTTAATCTCTGGACAACAGATAAATCAAATATCCCATTCCTTCTGACTCTCACCTGTTGGGTTTTATGGTTGGAGAGAAACTCTACTCTATTTGAGGATACTCCTCCCTCCATCAATCAGGTTACAGTAAAATTTTGGGCGCTCTCCGTTGGAAGTCGGGCATTCAAAAGCCACTACAATCCCTTCCTTGTGAATTTACACACCAAGAAGGATTCTCCATAACATGTTTTGATGGGGCAACCAACGCAGATGGGAATTTTTGTGGCGCAGGGGGGTATCTAAAAACTCATGGTTCCTATGTTATCAGATGACTAATGAATTGTGGTCAAGGTACAAACACAAAAGATGAGATTTTTGGTGTTTGGGCCTCGTTGACTATAGCACAACACCTTTCATATACTAAACTGCATATCCCTGGCAATTCAAAGGTGGTCATATACTGGCTAAATAAAATAGGAAGATTACAAGCATGCACCATAGAGGGATGGAAGGGAAAAGTACAGGGCCTAATAATTTTTTTTCAGGATATAAGCTTCCATCATATCTACAGGGCACACAACAAAGAGGCTGGCATATTATCAAATAAGTCTTTTATGGAACCTAAAGGCAGGATCACCTTTTTTAGCTAGGAAAATGGCATGGAGGGCCATAGAGAACACATCACTCTTTTCTAGTCTTTCCTTTTGATAGTGTTTGGAAGTTTTATTTATGCCTTGTCATGTTAGAGCAATGATCATGTGAATTTATATTTTTTCCTCCTCATGTTTTTTGTAATGACACAGTAACTATAGTCCTACTTGGACAGTTTGTGTGATCCACGAGATGTAATAGTTATATTTCTAATATAATGGAGAAATTTTCTTTTTGGAAAAAAGAAAAGAAGTCATTAAAACATATTAAAAAAGAGTTGTTAAAGGAAAATATAAGTTCCTCAACATATCTTAAGGTATTGGATGAAAAATTACTTCATCTCTACATATATTATATATGTTAACAAGAGTTTCATGGTAGCGTAGTCCCTGCCAGGTAAGATCTAAATTTGAAAATGAAGGAGCATAAAGTGGGTGCGGTATGTCCACCATCATTGGACTGATAGAGATATTCTATGATCCGCTGAAAGGGGTTCTACTCATTGATGGGCAAGACATCAGGAGCTTTAATTTGAGGTCTCTGAGACAACACATAGCCCTTGTAGGGCATGAGCCCACTCTATTTGCAGGCAATATCAAAGACAACATTGCATATGGTAAAGAGAAAGGCACTCACTTTCACTTAAATTTTATACCTGACATAATTAATTAGTTAAAGCTTTTTTCAAAGATTAAATGGTTTTTTAGTTAAAGCTATTCCAAAGATTAAATGGTTTTTTAGTTAAAACTTTTTCAAAGATTAAATAGTCTCTTAAGTAACTTTAATTAACATATTTAGTTAAGATTAGTTTTAGTTTAGTTTTTTTACATAATATACTTACGCTAGTAAAGTTTTTCTTTTTTTGTTTAATTAACTTTTTCTAGTATATTTAGTTACGTGAATTAAATTAAAGATGGTTTGCTTGTTCTTTTGGAAAGATGAGCAAACCAAATTAATTCTCACTCATAGTTAGTTTGTTATTTTGGAAATATGAGCAAAATAAATTAATTTTCTCACTCACCGTTATCATTTTCGACAAGAACATTAGTCACTTGATGATTCCTCCGTTGTGGGAGCTTACAAGACAATATTTTCACTGAGTCGACCGCCTGTGGTCTAAAGAACCTTATGAAATTTATATGTCAAATCTTAACTTGGATTTTTAAATTGCCCAGGCCATAGAATTCATTCCTTCTACTTAAAATCACTTGTTACATTTTTTGACCATTTAACAATACTTTTTAGATACACAAACATTTCCATTATTAATAATCAAAATTAATTTATGTTCTATATTCAAAACATAAAACCTATATATTTTAATCATAAAACATTTTCATTATTTTTATTATTAATAATGAAAATAGATTTCCATCAAATAATAAAAAAATATTTTCCTAAAAAATACATTAAATATGTCTAAACAATAGTAAAGATGTAACCATGTTTGGTTCAAATTTGTGTACAGACAAAATGTATTATATGATACAGAATGCATTGTCAAGAAATGTGCAATACTCAAATGTTTATTAATACAATATTTCTTAATATATATTTTTTTCAAAATCTTTGCTTATATATGTGTTTTTATTCGAAGATCTTAACCAATAATCTTAAAAGTGCATTCTTCCTTCTATTCATCAACATCTTTCATCAAGCAAATTTTGCTTGCTTCTTCTCAATGCAAGAAAAATTGCACAACTTGAGCCCAAGAAATACAAAGTTTTCACCCAAAACAAAGGAGATTGTTCAATGGAAATTAGTCACATATAAATGTAATATCATTTCAATTTCAATATCTTATGATATTTATTTTATTTTAATGATATTGATATTTAAAATTGTTATAAATTAAAAATAAAAAATAAAAATTTAAGAGTTTTATAAATTAAACTTATAATTGGAAATTCAATTATTAACCTTCTTAATAGTAATTATGAATTAATAAAATTAAATTTATAAAAAAAAACATTTAACAGAATAACTAGACAATCCCATATATATATATGTGTGTGTGTGTGTGTGTGTGTGTGTGAAAATATTTGATTAGAAAAATGTTCACATAGTTGAGTTGATTGAAAATATATTTATACCCAATTTGACTTGAAAAGTGTTCACCATTAAAAAAAAACACTTGAAAATAAAAACAACTATCAACCAAACCACTTTGTTCAACCCTCATGCTACTGGTCCACCCTCATGCTACTGGTCCCAGGTACATTATGGAGGTTTCCTCGTACACCTCCAACTGGTCCTAGGTACACTTGCCTCCACACTGACAACCTTTAGGTATGCTTCGCTGCACACTTCCAACCTTCAAGCGCAACACCCACCCTCTCCAGGAACAGTAGATTGCAACCTTCAAGCGGAGCACCCACTCTCTCCGGCAACAATCGCAGCAGAACTTGTTGTGTACAGGAAGCAAAACAAGACAAATTGATTAATGGCAAATATTAAACCAGAAGAGATACATCATAGACTCTACAATAACGCTTTGAATTGAACAATTGGTCAAATAAATATTTTTGAATATTTATAAAAAATAAAATAAATCAACATTTAATGTATAACTTTGCACAATATACAGAAGTTGCCAATTTAAATTTTTGAATGACGTGAAGGTCACAATAACACCTCAAACTTTTCAACCAATAACAATTTAAAAATATAAGTTATTTTATAGATTAAAAAATAAAAAAAAATGTATTTCTTATGTAGAACATTAGGTTTTTCATGGAATTTTTTTAAGTCAATGGAAATTTATGTCAAATCAATAGCAATTAATGTCAAATCAATAGAAAACTCATTGTTATAGTCTTTCTTTGGCAGGGACTAATAATTATTTTTTATATAGTAATATTATATATGTTAATAAGTATTTTTTATATAGTAATATGTGTTTTTTGTTTTAATAAAAATAATCGTTTTTTTTTAGCAGGAAGCCAAAATTTAGAACGTTTAGACTTAAATGTTTTGTATTAACAAAAATGATATTTCTAAAAAAAGATAAAAGAAAAAAATCAAATCCTAATGTTTTCATAATTTAATTTTACTAGTTTATGAATACAAGAATAAATTCTTACAAATCACTTATATCATATAATGCTGAAGAAAAACATGATTATTTTTTAGTTGAAACTCTCCAAACATAAAGTGAATCTAGAGTTTATTGAGGACCCCATGAAATTTATGTATGTTTCTTTCTCCTGTGTTCTCTATTTAATTTATTGCCTCTTGTTAACTGATGGAAAGACCCCAAATCTTTCTTTAAAACTTCTAAGAAGGAAGAAAAACCAAAAACCATGTGGGTTTTGTCCTTTAAATCCTCCTCTTGACCCCAAATATTTCTTCAAAACTTCTAAGAAGGAAGAAGAACCAAAAACCAAATGGGTTTTGTCCTTTAAATCCTCCTCTCTTTCCCTTCCATCTCCTCTTCTAAATATTAGTCATTTTCTTGTGAAGTTTCCAAATAAGAGTCCTTTTCTTGTGAAGTTGCCAAAACCCCATTGAAGTCACACCCTTATAGATTGGGGTTGAGTCCTTTTCTTGTGAAGTTTCCAAATATGAGTCCTTTTCTTGTGAAGTTGCCAACCCCCATTGAAATCCCACCCTTAGAGATTGGGGTAGTTGCCTCTGATGCCACTAAGACTTTCGCTCATGTCCCATCAATAAGAGCAACATCAACGTCTGCAACCTTTGGATTTTCTTGATCTGCAAGGGTTTCAAATCTATTTATGTTAGTCATGAAGACTGCGCAGGTTGAGATCTTTGTTGCTTCTTGCACCTTCTATACACTATTTCGAAAGCATTTTATTTATTATTATTCTAGGCCTATGGAGTTTGCTTCATCGGAGGTTGGGGTTTTTGTTTGTTTGGATAGGGTGAAGTGGCCATATTCATGGCAAGTGTTTCTTCGGAGGCTAGGGTTTTTGTTTGTTTGGATAGGGTGAAGTGGTCATATTCATGGCAAGCGTTGCATTTGAATATGATCTATTCATAATAAAGAATGGAAAGAATTGAAGATTATTCCATCTTTTCATATTAGTTTACTTTTAAAAGTCTGTTTTTAAAATCTACTTCTACACAAATTCTGTCACAGTTATTTAAATCTACTTCTACACAAATTCTAGCATAGGTATACATTCCTTGTTTTATTTAATCTCGATCAATAAAATGGTACAGTTTGTCTCCAATGCATTTGACCATGAAAATCATGGGGAGGTGTGGAAGCCTGAACCAAACACAACAAAAACAAGGCAATAGATATTTCCATATTTTTTAATCAAAATCTATGGTCCAATGGGAGAGAAACAGTCCTAGGAACCCATGAAATACATGGACCAGATCTAAAGATATTATCTCTAGCTTCTTCACTCCCGAAGACGAACAAGAAGAAGCCATTTCCATAGTATACAAGTTCTGAAGGGGTTTCCCAGTGCTGTGTGACCCATGCCGAGACAACTCCCAAACTAAGCCAAAGGCCTGTGAATTTTCCTATTAAAGACCGTTCATGCAACACATGATGTTCTTCCTTTTGGCCTAAAGAATTGAGATTTCCAGCTGAGGAATATCTTCAGTCCTTTTGACAAATTTGTGCTTCTCATGGAAATTTCCAGTTCTAGCAGTAATATTCTTGAGAAGAGAGGCAAAATATTCCTCCTCAGATGTGTAGGGTGCTTCCATTGTTAAAAACCCCAACATAATTGAAGTTGATGGTGGCATAGCGTGACACCTTCCCAACCTCCTCAAATGCAGCTTCCAATCAACAATCCGAAGTGATGACCAACTGAACGAGCTTCTGATCCTAGAAATTGGTAGCAAAATCCAACAAGAACACAATCGCGGCTAGGAAAACCCTAACCCTAACAAGAGCCATCCGAATTCTTGTTAATTAGAGCCATCCAGATGATTGTATATCTCAAAGGCTATACGAGGAGGTTAAAGTCAAAATCAGAACGGTCAGCTGGTATACATTTTATGATGCATATTGGGGTCAAGAAAGGGTGCCCATTGTCCCCTACCCTTTTTGGCTTATATATTGACAAACTTGAAGAGTGGTTAAACTCACATGAGGGTGATGGTGCTCTTTTGGGTGATTTTGTGATAAGGCTTCTTTTGTATGCAAATGACCTTATTCTGATTGCTAAATCTGCTCTTAGGTTGCAAGAAAACTTAATTTCCCTTGAGCGCTTTTGTAGTACAGTGGGGATGCAAGTCAATAATAGCAAGACGAAAGTGGTAATTTTTTCTAGCAAAAGAAAACATAAGCAACATAAGTTCTACTTTGAAGGCAACACTCTTGAAGAAGTGGCAGATTACAAATACCTCAAAATTGACTTCAACAAAAATCTAAGTTGGGAAGGTTGCAGAAAGAAAAGAACTTTGGGAGGTTAGAAAACGTTCTATGCTTTTCAAAATAGGTGCAGAGAAGCAGAGCTATGGGATTCAATGACTATGCAAACTCTCTTTGGGATTTTAGTGATCCCAGTGGTTCTATATGGTTGTGAAGTGTGGGCTAGCAACACATCTGACTTACAGTGGAAAGAAATTGAGAATATTAAAAAATGCTTGATCACAAACAAGTTTAAAATTAAAAGCTCAGTCCCTTATGATATCATGCTGATTGCTATGGTGTGTCTCATAAGATATCTAAAAAAAATTGAGCAAATGGAAGACAGTTGGTGGCCTAAGGTCGTCTTCAATGACATATTGTGAAAAAGAAAGAAGACATGGATGAGACAAAATATTAAATGGCTTAGTAAATGGGATAACCACTCGAATAGGTACCCTATGAACAATAAAGAGATAAAGGATTTCGTCATTGATAGGTTACATAAGAGAACTTGGGATAAAGAGCTCATGATAAATAAAGAGTATTATATTGAAGAGTTTAACCCCACATACAATCATCATCAAAAAGCGTACATAGGGACCAATATATCTTGGAGAGCCAAAATGATTATTGCCCAATTAAGAACCAATTCCTATCAACTCCGTTGTGAAACTGGGCATTGGAAAAGACCAAATGAAGGTTGGGAAGAAAGGGTGTGTGTGTTCTGCACCTCCGAAAAAGTGGAAACAAAAAAAACATTTCATTTTAGAGTGTGAAGCCTTCAAAGACAATAAGGATAACTATATAAGTGTATTGACTGTTATCTCTTGGAATAACTTATTCAGCGAGGGGACAGTGAAGAAATTGGGAGAGCTCATCATCAAGTTGAACAGGTAAAGGATTGAATTGCAGAAATCAGAGTGTGAGGCAGTCTGTCCCACAAGCTATTGTTAGCCTCATAGACATTAAAATCATTTTCTTTTATTTTCTTTATTTTCTCATAAGAAGTAACTACAATAATATACAAATATTCACCTGAATAATATTCTATATGATAACACGTGTTAGAGCAAAAAAGTATATGCTAATAAATCAAAATGAATACTCATTTTAAATATCATATGTGTAAGATGTTGGGAAAATCCACATTTGTTTAGATGACATATGAAACCACTTAAATCCACATTCTCAATATTTTCCCACTAGCATCATGTTTTGNAAGTATATGCTAATAAATCAAAATGAATACTCATTTTAAATATCATATGTGTAAGATGTTGGGAAAATCCACATTTGTTTAGATGACATATGAAACCACTTAAATCCACATTCTCAATATTTTCCCACTAGCATCATGTTTTGATCTAATCACTAATAGAGCATACTAACTATGAATTTCACTCAAACAAATTGAACTATTTCATTTCCATAATCTTCCAAGCTCTCTTTGCCTAGGATGATCACTTAGACTCTTTGTATTATTTTCACTTAGACTCTTTGTATTATTTGTTCTCACTTCAAACATTACATTTTTATGTTCAAACTTTAATGAAATATGGTAATATTTTTTTAGTTTATTTAGTGACTTCATATAAATAATATTAGCTTATTATTTTATTTAAAAAGGAGTATTTAAGTATAATTTTTTTGGCTGGATACAAAGAGGTTTTTTTAGTCATCTAAAAGTATTAATGGATTAGTTTTGGTACATTGTTAACCAAAGTGGTAGTGATGATGAATGTTCAATGGAACAATACTCCTCACTTACATATACAAAGACAAAATCTAAAAGAAAGGGTTATTTACTCAACTCCTAAATGTTCAAAAAAATATTTTTGGAATGTGTTATGGAGAGTCCCTCCAGTGTTCAACCGGTAAACTTAGAACCATGGTGACTTCTCCTTTGGCTACATGACTTCTTTTTTAGTTTAGTTTTTTGTAGGTATGCATGAAATAAATGTGGTGGAAACTTATACTCTTCTCCATGGTAGCTTTGGTTCTGGTTTGGTACATCAAACCTATATATTGAGTGGACCCATGTATAACCATCCTATAATAACTTTTGAGTCACCATAGATGTCCAAAGTTCTAATTCCAACCTCTCAAGCTAGGTCAAAGAGAGTGTTGAATACAAGAAGTTCAACTTAGTTGTTAGTGGCCCTTCATATTCCAAGCTTTAAAGATAGATTGGATCTATTGGGTGGTCTAAACCAACCCTTAGCGCCACGAAGTCTTAGGTTTCCCTAAGATGCCCCATTGAAATAACCTCAAGCATGAGCGGTGTCTTAATCCAAGTGGAGAATGGGCCTAATTGGTTTGGGGTGTTTTGGGCCTTGTGTTGAATTCCAATGGATTTCAACTCATAAAAGATCATATTTTGAGAAATGCATTTATTTCAAGCAAGCTGGGTAGAACACATTTCCTCCAATGAAAAACCTTTGTATTCTTTTATTGAGATGTTGACATAATGATGCATAGTTGTACTAATGTTATCAATTGTCCATTGTTGAGGGTGGACGATTAACCTAAGGGGGACAACATAGATTTCTTTTGTGAAATTGTAATGTACCAAGAGATGGGATATGGGTTAGTATTGTTCCTCACATAGTAGGCACATGTTGGGCACATACCATCCTCTCTTTTTTAGCATGTCCCAGGTGGAGGAAACACCTCTTATCGAGAGCCAAGCAAATAGAATAGTCTTTGGTGGGGCTTTTAATTTCCAAAGTTCAGTCCACCACCACTGGTAGGTGTTAGGGGGACATGGAGGGAATCAAATTTTATATCAAGTTTAAAACTATACCTTCAAGAGGTTGGATATTCTCCCCACATCATAGAATCATCTCCCTCTCTCAATTGTATTCTTTCTCTTATCAGTTGGCTTGTTTACTTATTCCATTGTTGATGTTATATTTCCATTAAACCAAGCATATGCACTAAGTTTCATGTTTGGTGGAAGAACCAATCTTAGGGAATCTTAACTTAAAGGGGGAGATATGCCTATTTCATAGGGAATCCATAAGTTATAGCGACATGTTGTATTATAGGTCGTGGCCTACCAATATATCGAGGCCTATTTTAACCCTTATATCATTCCCTATATTCCACCAAAGATGGTATGTGATGAGATGAGCATCTTGTATGATGGCTCTATAGAAGTTGGAGCCTCCTTGGTTCTTTTTGTGGGGGTCTCTAATCCATTCTTCCAAATATGTACGCACTATATATTTACTGTATAGTACCTCTTGCCATATCCCCTTGTGTTTTATTAGCTTCCATGTTCATTTTGTAGCTAGTGCTATAAGAAAAATACCAAAGTGTTTTATTCCCCAACCCCTTATATCCTTTGAGTGTGATAAGACATCCCAATGCACTATTGGCATTCCTTCACCTTCCTTCTTTCCTTTCTAGAGATAAAGTATTATCTAAGTTTGATTAGAATGTGCTTTGGGGGAGAGATGAATGCAAGCCATTAGACTGGGATAACATATATCACACTTTTGATTAGTAAAAATTTTCCAACTCTTGAGATCCATCATTGGGTCCAGTGGTTAATTATAGCTTTGACTCTATCAATGATCTATACCCAATCCCGAATCTAGAAATTATTGGGTTCAAGATAGAAGTCGAGGTAAGAAAATTGTCATCAAACTCTTTCATTATGAAGGGAAGGAGTTTGAGAATAAAAAAAAATGGATTTGGGGGACATGACTAAAGTGAATCAAAGAATGTGATTTATCGATCTCCATGCTTGTTTCTAAGTAGAAAAGGTCTAGGAATTTGGAGAAGGAATTGGCTTTAGGGATGGATCCCTTTTGAAAAAGGAGCAAGTCGTCTATGAAAATTAGGTAGGTAATATGGACCCTCTTTTCCATATTGATTCCTTTGATATTGCCTAGGTGATTTTTTTCTTTTATAAACTTAATAAGTCTCTTTGTCATGATCGGAAAAATGAGGGGGGAAAGTGGGCACCCTTGTCAGAGGCCTTTAGAGGCTTGAAAAAATTTGGTATTTTATCCATTAACGAGGATAGAAAAAGAGGCCAAGGAGATATGGGCTTCAATCCAGCTAATGAAAGGCCAAGAGAAACCTATTTTCATTAGGATAAACCTAAGGTAGAGCCAACTGAAATGGTTGAAGACTTTTGATAGAACATTTTTTGCAATGAAACTCTTTCTTTTGGAAGGTTTTATCTAAGTGAATGACCTCTTGGGTAGTGTCAATGGAACCTTGGATATAAAATCCATGAAGAAACCCCATTTTTTCTCTAGAGATATCCTAAAATAGGGTGGGATTTAGGTGAAAAACAAGAACTCTGGAGTTAATCTTGTAAATGTTGTTACTTAAAAAGTTGGGGTGAAGATGATAAAATTGAGAGGGGTTGTTTACCTTGAGAATGGTGTCCAAGAAAGTATATTTGAAATCCCAATGCACCCTCCATTATTTCTAGATTGCTCGACAATCAAAAGAATATCCTTGTTGAGGAAGTCATAAAACCTCTAAAGAATTCGATCGAGAATCCATCAAGTCCAATGGATTTTTCATGTTGCATTTTGAGGAGGGACCATTTGAGTTTTAATATGAGTATAGATGCCATGAGGTCGCTATTTGTGTGTTCATCAATCAAACTATGAAAAATAGTAGCCATAGTCAAAAAAATTCTTAGGGTCTCTCATGGGGGATAGGTACACAAAGGTTTAAATTGTGAAACCCATGAAACTTTGATGAAATTGAAATATTCATGTTGATTCCCCCTATGATCTATGATCATCCACAATGAGTTGAAATATTTTCAAGCAATAGATTGATTGTGCAAAAAAAATGTGTCTTGGTCACCCTCTTACAACCATATTACTTTGATTTCCATACGCCATGGAGGTTCTTCCCACACAAGTAGAGTATGGAGTTCCTTGTCTAGGTCAATTCAGTTCTTATTGCCATTCTGGAGTTGGATTACTATAACATTCCCATTCATGGAGGAAATTTATTTTTTGTTCCACTTGAGAGAACCTTTTGGGAGCATCACCAAAATGTTTTATACACCATTCCTTTGAGATATCTTTAATATTGAGCATATTTCTTTGGAATTGATTAGATATCCTTGATCTACTAAGAGGGGCATCCATGAATAGGATACCCATTGTATATAGTTAGATGAGAAAGCCAATGAGGGTGGAATTCAATGGGTGAAGGGGAATATTTGGGAGTCATGTCTATCTCTATAAAAAATGTTAAGTGATTAGAGCCACCAATTGAAAAATCCCCCTTATTCCATATTTATAATTGATTAGGGAAGGATTCTTCAACAAGAAAATAGTCTATCATTTTTCTGATACAATCATCACATGTTCTATTGTTGGTCCATTTAGCCTAACATGGGATGTCTCAATATCTACAAGTGTAGCTTGTTTGGAAAAGTCAAGAAAAAAAATCTGCATAGAGTCATTTCTAGCATTGTAGCCCCATTTTCCTTTACCATTTGTAATAGGATTTAAGTATCCCCTCGGAATGAAGTTAGGGGATTCTGGTAACCCCGAGATAGGTAGGTCCAACTAGAAATCCTATTGATCTCTTCAGAAAAGAGAGTGACATATATATAGTGATTAGATATGACATGGCTAATGAGGTGGAAGGAGCTCTTCCATGCCTCCATATAGGTTGATAGAGCTAGAAAATTCAAAAGAGAAATTTGGAAACACATTTCATAGGGAAAGTTTGTTTTCTACCTTAGTGATCATGGTTTCTTTCACAAATAACTATCAAGCCTATTGTTTGCGCTTGAATCCATCAGGACCGAAACAAAAACCTCACAAGGATATGAATCCGCCTGCATTTTTAGAGAGGTGGTACTCCTCTTGGGATAAAATATATCTATGTGATATCTTGGATTAAAATAATGCTAAAGAAACAAACCCTATATCTTTATTGCTTGAAATTATGCAATTATATGATTCTTCAATAACCTAATCCGATCTTTGTATGTAGTAAGAAGTCTTTAAAAAATTAAAAATATTGAAGGAGGGCTTCATCATCATAATTTCTTTGTGATCAACATCACACACACAATATTCTTAATCATATATAAATGCATCCATGTCTTCCTCATGAAAAATAGGAGAGAATAATTTGATCATCTCAAAGAATTTTAAAAGAGTACTACTATCAATATCAAAAGAGAATTTGATAGGTCAATCTCAAACACCTCATACTTAAAACTCAAAGTTACAAGATACAACCAAAATCAACCCCAAAGAGATTCTTTGTGGAGTTTTATTCATGAAATATGTTCTTCATTACAATATTTGATAGTCATGTATATGGTTGTAAATACTCCATGATAATACAAGAAAAATATTTTGGAAGAATACAAGAATAACACTCAATAACTCATCCTTGTGCCCAATTCAGAGACTCAAGCATAAATATATGAGAAATGGCGTAGAAGAATAGAAAGAGTGGAGAAGATGGACATATATTTCCTTTGATTAGAAGCTTGCTTGTGTATTCATGGCTTTAACTTCTTCTTCCTCTAATATTCTACCCCTCCCCTCTGATAATTTTGATTTTTTCCTTGATGATGTATTTCTTCTCTTTTAAAGCCGGTTCTTCTAACTACTTAAGTAGTTAGGGTTTTTCCTTCTTGAATTTACCGTACAATTTTATTCTTGAATTATCCTCTTTAATTAATGCCTTATTAAGTCCTCATTAATGAACTTACGTCATTAATATCCATATTTTTAAAATGGGTCCCTTTATGTTTTAAAAACACGTTTTTAATTAAACTTTTATTTTCAAAATTTAATTAATTTCCTTTTTTAAAAGAGGAATGTAATTTAATTTAATGGATAGGATAATCAATATTTCAACCATTGAAACCAATTTATATGTGATCTCCATCTTCTTATATTTTCAACAATATAAATTATTTCCAAATCCAACTCCCGAATCTCAAGATATGACCTCGTGAGGTTGAGGTATTGAACAGATTTATCAACAAAGCATAAAAATGTTACTGACTCATATTTTAATTTTTCAGAAACTTTTGGCGATTTTGATCTCTTAATACCTTTCCCATCATCTTCTTCATTGAAATACCTTTCCAATTGTATAAATTTTGGTGCAAACGTAGTTCGGGAGCTCAATATATAGCCTTTGCAAGATTGTGACTCAATCATTGTCAATCAAGTTTGATGGGAAAATGTGGGCCCTTGGATTGAATTTCGACCTCCTTTGTTAAATTTCTATTTTTATTTATAATTCGTATACCACATGCATGGTATTTTGATATTATTTAATGTATATATTGAAAAATGTAATATACACTTAGTAAGAATCAAAGGAAGACTATGGAGATTTGTAGCTCGACCCCTTAGAAAATTAATGAATATTTAAAATTTTGACTGCCCAATCATAGTCCACCTCATGCCCAGTCAATTCCCAGTGGCATCCTCATAATCACCCAGTCGACATGATTCAAAATCCACATCATTTCCATGTGTCATTGTGTGATAGGATATCAGATCTTCCACGTGTCACCACTTGATTTGTTGCCACATGTCATGATTTTACTTGTTGCCATGTGTCACCAATGATTAGATGCCACATGTATTCCATGTGTCACTTGGAGATATGCCTATGGAACTTAGGATAAAATAAATATTATTAAAATAATATGGATAATAGGTGGGGTTACTTGAACATGGAGGTAGGTATGACGATAATTAATGGTAAAAAGTTGTGAACAATTCTAAGTGTGGAGAATTGGCGGACATACATTAGAGGACTTACAAAATATATAATATGAACATCAAATACGAGACATAACTCATGAAATTGACTAAGTGTTGGAAGATATATAATGGATTAAGTGAAAAGAAGAAAGAAATATGGAAAATATGGAATATAAAAAAAAATATGGGAAATAAAAAGAATTACGTGAAACTTGGAAAATGAGATAACGAAAATGGAAAGGAAAATAAAGAAAAAGGGAAAATGAATGTTAACGTGGAAAGTATGGAAGGATAATAAA
>SNQJ01S0117011.1:17342-35439 GCA_010110895.2 Picea sitchensis | reverse complement strand
CAGTTGGAAACCCTAAATAGAGAAATCCTTGGAGGAATTGTGAATGAAATTTGGCTGAAACTCTATAGATACGATCGACAGTCTGCGCAGTAATCTGGGCTGTGCCAAACCACATGTATCATAATAACTGTACTATAGTACGAAGGAAAAACACAAAAAAACAAATAAAACGTAGAAAAAGGAAGAAAAACAAATAAACAGTAGATATAGAAAAATAAAAAAATGATAAAGTACAAAGGCATAAGAGTGTGCGCATAAGGGATGATTATCGTGCATCAGGATGGAACTACGCCAATTAAAAAAACAATATATAGAAGAAAAAGATTGGGAAGTAGCAAATGTCAAAGAAAAAAAGTTTCACAGTTTGGAACTGATAATACCATTAAAATAATTAAAGCACGAAACAACGACGACAATATGGTAATGACATGTCATAAAGATGTCGTATAATCTTAAATGGTAAAAGCCAATGAAAATCATGATAGATTGGTAGTACGAGGAAAAATCACACAATATATTTGGTAATAAAGATGCATTTATTTAACCATTCATTGACCATGTTAGCGAATTGGAAAAGTGAGTTAAGGCGTGAAGAGACATGAACAATTGGAAATAAATAAGGTACAAAAGCAGTCTAAGGTCGCTAAGTGAAAATCATTGTTACTAAGAGTTGCATTCAAGAGAGAGTGAACCAGAGAAAACCAGAGTGAACCCAAGTGATTCTGAGCCGAACTACAGCTACAACAGAACAACCATAGAGCAAGTAAAGGAACCTGTTGCACAAGACAATTTCCCCGCCAAAAGTTGGAGCGCCATCAACATCAACATGAAAGAAATCAAAACGAATAGTGGTGGCACCGAAGGTTGAGGAAATACCTGGAGTGTTGGCTTCATCTTCATAAGCAAGTTTCCACAAGGATTATATCCCACCAAGGAAAGATTATGTGCCGCAAGTCAAAGTACCAACAGATGGGAAATACCCACTCACAACATCACCAATCCCACCTGGTGTAATTATTGAAGGAGACATGCTCGACAAGGTTGTCACCCTCAAGTTTGTGGATCGCAATATCACAGATGAGCATAAATTCCTCGAGCTGGACATGGAAAAGTAATTCTTTGCTAAGAGCATACCAGGAACAGGAGTGATAGTGCTGGAAACAAAATTGTGGGAAATAGGAATGGAGAAGTTGGGAATATTGAACCTAATGGAGATTCCACACTTCAGACATAGCCTGGAAATTAATGCTTTCATTAAGTTACTTCTCAATTGTGTCCACGGAGGGACACTGTGGCATGACCCACTAGTATCAATTGATACCGCATTGATTGTGTGGATCACAGGGATACCAAAATCCAGAGAGGATCCTACCACTTTTTTCGACAAGGTAGGAGAGAGAGCCCTATTAGAACAAATGAAGGAAAAATTTCACAACTTGAGGGGGAAAAGGGGATTGGATGTCACAAACATCAATGATGATAGTGTTTGGTTTATGACGCTGGTATTGGCCTGTAGTTAATTACGTAAATGTCGTAAGGGAGAAGTACTGACTGTAGTGATTGCAACCGTAGAAAAATGCTTTGAAGGGGTCCAAATGAGCTGGGCCACTTCCTTGGTAAATCAATTTTTGATAGACTGTATCAAGGCACATGAGAAGGGTACCGAATTTCATTATGCATAACTTTTGATTTTGATTGCACTGGTAGGATGGAAGGAACCGAGATATTACAAGTGTATGGGCACATCTGGTAGAAGTAGTATGGACGCACGATGTGACAACTTATGGCATATGCCAAACAAATGGAGGCAACATGACAATAATATTACATTTTTTTATACGTTGATCACTTATGATATTTAATCGAGCATACACCACACATCTCATACAAGACAATGGAAACCTATAAGGATATTGCATGCTTAAAAGTGGGCATGCACCATATGTACGTGCAATAAAAGAAGGACCATGCGCACTAGTGGTTTCCAACCAAATATAAGTTGACAATAGAGGGGGTATGCCTAATCGTGAATGATTGGGAAGATGGGTGGAAAACCCCAGTAGAAAAAAATGGGGCACCTAGAAGATGAAGAAGAACATGATAAGAGTGATGAAGACCTGGATGAGGGGCAGGGGAATGACCAGAATAATGGTGCAAGGAACACACCTAACCCATCAAAAATAAAAGTGCAACATAAAGTCCCCACGATAAGAGAAAAATGAAAGGATAAGGGGAAGGATCTAGCAGTAGGGGTGCACAAGAATACTAAAGTGCATAAGAAACTCCTAGTTTATAATTTGACCAATGACGACATGGAACAAATCGAATACCAAGTATGGGATGTCGCAGAGGAATTCATTAAGGAAGCAAGCAGGAAAAAAAAAGAGCAACATCAAAGGGTGCAGGATTAGTTGGAAACACTCCAAAAACTCTTGGAAGCAACCAACATAACAAAAGAGTGCAGGACAAAGGGAGGACCATCCACACTTCCGGTGGATGAAGTGGAGACTGCTCATCTAGTCTTAACCCAACTAGCAGCTAGGCACAAACACTACAAATTGAGATGAACGCACTTGAATTTACAATGACCAAATTAAAATAACAAGTGAATGCGCTAAGACATATGAACATAGTGGTATCACAGATGCTGATACATAGATTACAATACTTGCAAATAGGCATGTTGCAAGAGATTAGGATCCAAGTAGATGAAGCACATTGAAAGCTGGAAAAAATAATGGATGAAAGGGATCAATTGCAACAACAATATGGCACTACGCTCCAACAGAAGAGGGAAGTTGAAGGTCGAGTGAAAGAAGTAATGAAAGACAAGAATTAGTCCAAGGAAAGGGTAAAGAAATCTCTCAAGGAAAAGGATGAAGCCAAAATTATGGCGCAGAAAACACAAGTGGTCGTCCAGAAATTATACAAGGCAATTTTGGAAGTCCCGATAGTAGTAGAGGCTACTATGGAAGAGGAGGTATTGAATATTGGTGAAGTCATCAAAGGATTATGATCACAGAGTGAGGACCTGCAGTTGTGAAGTACTCTAGTCACACAACCTGAAGTAAGAGTAGGTAGAGAGAGAACGATGAAGATGACCGTCACCAACATCAAGAAAGTGGAGGAAGAGTGCACCAAAATCTATGAGGAGAGCGTGAAATTATGGAAAAACTTAGTGGAATATATAGAGATGAAGGCTATGGAGGCCAAATTAAGATAAGAACATGAAAAGTCCCAACAAGATCCAGAGAAAATAACTACACTTCCACCAGCTGAACGTGTGACAACCATTTTGGCATAGAGGCAGTCATACGTGGAAGTGGAGAAGATGAGGGATCAACATAAGATCCTTAAAAACGCTTAGGACTGCTACAAAAAGAATCAGTAAGGTTGATAGGTGAATTGACCACTACAGAGGGCAAGGTGAAACAAGAAACTAAGGAAGCAAAAGAAAAACTTACATCTTTGACTACGCAGGGGGCCAAAGATATCGTAGAAATAGAGGCAACAATAATCAAAGAAGTGGAGGTAGCTAAGGAAGCCTCCCAAAATTTCATTAAGGCATGGAGGAGTAGGAAACAAGCCTAAGTGGCTCGGGATGAGCCACAAGTGAGTGTTGGGGGCCTGCTGGACAATGTTTTTGGAAATAATATACATAAAAATACTAAGTGGAGAAGAAGTGGGCATAAGAAGAAGGAAGACTAAGGAGTGCGTAGTTGAGGCACATTCAGGAGGACAATGCATAGAAAGAGGAATAAAATAGAGGAATAAAGAAGAGAGAAGAATACATAAGAGAATAAGGCTAGAGAGGAAAGCAAGCAAAAAGGAAGGATGACAACCTGATGTTCTTAAGATAGAAGGATGTGCAAAAGTAGGAAGAAAAATAGTTAGAGTGAAAAAGTAGCATGCAGATGGAAAAGTAGGTGAAAGAAACCTGAACAACAAGTTAAATTGAAGTTATCATATATTGTATTATGGTTTTGAGGATGAATAAAGTATGGTTTTAATCCCTAGAAATCATGTATACATATGTAATGGGTTGGGAGAATAATGGTTCCTTTTTTTTATGAGTTATGCTAGGTTTTGTTCTGCTGAGTATGAGAGTTCTTCTCGAGAGGTACTAAGGAGATGATGCAAAGAGAGAAAGGCTTGCACTGTAGAGTGGCTAGGATAGGAGAAGAAGAGGATAACCATGATATATATTTGTAATCGTGGTGCAAAATCTTGAAGAAATTACCAAACACATAATAAAGAAGCCAGTCATTGTGGATGTAGCCCAGAGTTGAATGAACCACGTTAAATGTTAGGTTGAATGTATTTTGTGTGATTGTTCATGGATCTTGTTTGGATGCATATTATATTAGATTTGTCTTATGTGTAATCATGGTGCAATAGTTATGACTATTACATTAATGGGTTTATGTTTAAATTTGGAATATAATGGAAATATGAATCTGAATTCACTAAGTAGCTAATGAAGAACAATGACATGACAACACACACATGAAAAATAAGTAAGAATGACCATAATAATCATCTCCCATTCCCTCAATGTTGCGGAAACCTGGTTCCTGCAGTCCTAATAGATACCTCAAGTAAGACTTCATCTGCACATGCAGGTGATTCCAAAAGGGCCAGTATCTGTAGGGTTTTGTTGGTCAAAGATAACTCAAACCTAGGGTCTTACAATCACATGCATTGCCAACAATGATCATATTTTTGATGGAGATTATACCATGAATTGCTATGTCTTATGTTTTGCTCACATAATTTGATTATATTTCTCTTTATATTTATCATGAATGTGATGTTCGTTGGTGTAATTTGATAATGTCTCATAACACTTTAAACTTGTATATTCTACTAAGTTGTACTTGAGTGGGTTCATATTCTCCCATAGATAAGTGTGGTCACTCTTGGGTTGAGTTGTACTACTAGAGGACTGGAAAGGTGTAGCATGTACATATCCCAATTCATACTTACCACTTTTCATATTTCCCCATTATTCCATATATATATTTTGTTGTCCCGCTCATGGTTGGTTTGTCATATGTCATAGCAAGGTTCATGCTTCATAATACCATGAGAAAATATAATTTTAAGAGATATAACTCAAGGTTGATACAACCAAAGAAACTCAAAATACAAATAAAAAATCTTGAGCTATGCCATCTCACTATGAGGTCAATTCCCCAAGTCCCATGCTAAAAATGCGTATCTAAAAAAAATGGACAAATCAAATAAAGAAAAAAACAAGAAAATAGGTAGTAAGAAACAATGCCAAGGGAATGGTAACCCAATGTAGAAAACACACCCTCATTTTTAACGATGCTCATGTGGATGAATATATTTAACAAAACTTACCTAGCCATGCAAATCAATTCATGAAGTTACCCAACTAATCATATCATCCATCATTACACATACCCTTGCTCAGTGTCCTAGGAACCACTTATTTTCTTAGGAGTGTCACATGTAATAACGATTAATGTTGTTCTTGGCTTAGTCAATTTAGAAAATGGGTACAAGTTAAATGAGTCATTGAGTTATTTTAAAGATGATATTTATGATCAATCACCTAATGATACATATGTAAATGCAATAGATTCTTATTTGAGGAAAATTCTCTCACATCAGGATCTATAATAGTTGTATTGAGATTTGTGTACGTGCCTCAAAATTTGTGTACATGCATTGGGACCTATGTACTTGCATTGAGATCCATGTTTGCATTGGGACCTATGTACTTGCATAGAGATCCATGTTTTCTTTGGGATCGACGACTACCATGGGATTTGTGACAAAGCCTTGGATCCTTGAGATGGGTCACTTGAACACTCTATGGGGGTTGTTACACCTAGGAGGAAATACTAGCACATGTTTTGAGCATTCTTTATGGAGCCTCCCACATTGGAGAGCCCACTCATGCCACATGTGCGGCCTATTTCACTCTTTTGAGGAGGAAAAATTCATGGTTGAGATGGTTACTTTGGTTGTTGAGGTTGTTATCTTGGTTTAAGGAGGTTTTCGATGACCTCTTGACTCCTTTCTCTTTAATTGTGGAAATAATTGTATAGGTGGTATTACCACCCAAACTAGTAGTCTTTGTAGAGGTGCTAATGGGGATAAGGACAACACGTGAAACACATCACTATCACCTTAGCACAATTTCCCCTTCAGTTTAAGACAACTCCTCGAATCCATGGGGTATCCCAATTCATGGAAAAAAACCTTTACAATACCTCGCGGTAGCTTACGATACAATTCACTTAAAAAATACACACCTCAATATATGGTTAGATAGACCAGTGCTAATGAAGTATCTGAATTCCTCAAGAATATTCAACTAAGAACTAGGGAAATAAATACTGAAATTTAAAGAGGGTTAGGATCTAATTAATTAGATGTTGATATTTGAAATAAATATGCTACAATAGAAATATAAATTAGCACAATGAAATCACTCTTAATGTGGAGGAATACGTGTCTTTTACCACATAAGAGTGAGATTTAACCACACAAGTCAAGAACAAATGATGTACCTCGATTACCTCTTGATTTCATGCTATAAATTGGACCAAATTGTTTCTTCCCACAACTTCTAGAATATGATGTAAGATAATTAACATAGAAAATGCAGATGTTGGACAAGGAAAAGTACCCTAAGAGTGCCTAAAAACAATTATAATGAAGATTCCTTCGGAAAGTTTTCTAGGAAAATGAAAAATCAATGTAAAAACATCTTAACTATAACACACCTGACCCCCTAAACCTTGTTGAGGTAGGTGGGATGTAAAACTTCCTCTTCTTCTAAGTTTATGGTCTCGGGTCTACACCCTGATTTGACCACCGTCCCACGTGGATATCCTCATCATATTTTTCACTGTAGTGCATGGATGAATGTGTGTGATGTGGTAGTGAAAGGTCCGTAGAATTCTACCACATAGACCAATGAATATATTTTCTGATTGAATGGCTCAGACTCAGTGGGATCAGATAGATAAACGGTTAACGATGAGTCAGGTTCCTTTCCCATTACGAAAATAGGGTTAACAACCCACATTACATTCTTGATCAAACTTCTCCTATGCCTCTTCTCCCAATAGATCCAAGAGTCATCGGGTTGGAAAATCAATGGTCTTGATTTAATCGACACCTTAGACTACACAACTGCTGTCCCTTCGTCTATTCTTTGCTCAACACTTGGCCGGTGGAGTCTACAAGGATATCCATAGTTGATATCCCATTGGTCTTCCTCACCCATGGATCAATGAATACTATCCATTCGGACCTCTTCCATCAGAAGATGTCCAATCTACGTGATCAAACAAATTCCTGAATGATAAATCCTCCAAAGGATCCAATGGTCATTGGACCCTCGCATCCAACAATCAACATTCTATCGGATCTCACACCTTCTCATTGGTTAACTGACACTACTGCTTCGACGAGATTCTATTTTTAGAATGGATCATTACTATATCCAATGACCCAGATCCCATCGACTTCAATACCGATAGATCTATGACTCTACCCATTCTCGGGTCTTCGACATCAATTTTTCCTCATCAAAAACTTTGTCTACTCCTCTTCCCAGACCTTCCTTAAATTCTATCTTCTGACAGGCTTGTTGGATTAGCACTAGATGGATCTACGGTCTTGAACTCACTAGTCAATCCTCCTGATAGATCAACGTCTCTCAAAGACTCGAGACTTCCTCATCGAAATCTCCCCATTGCCACATCTCTTAAGTGTCTTGAGGGATCCTCCTCTCGATAATCATTTTCCAAGGCCCTATATCTCTGATGAATGGTCACGATATGACCTCTTAACTGAATGAACAAATACTAAATATTCCGTGTTTAAACAAGAATTCTAACTGGGCTAAGGATGGTTTTTGGACTAACCAGGTCCACGATCTGTCCTTGCACCTTCCTATAGGGATTTCGACTCTACTCCCTTAGGCTTTACATTCACTTACCTATCAAGAAATAAACCTTTTAAAATGGCCCCCAAATGAATATTTCATATCCTACAAACTTTCTATTCAAGGGTTAGAGAAAACACAAAGTTTTTGGCCTGCACTGGCCTCTTATGCACTATTATCATAGTTACTTCATCAATCCTTTAGGAGGAGACTATATTAATCCATTTTAACTTAGAGTCATTCATTCATCATACATAAAGTTACTATTATGAAGAACATAATCTAGATCACAACCATTGATAAACATTTAGTAAACATACAGAGGAAACACTTATCTGTTTAATGATGAATTCAACCAACCAACTAACTGAGGGTGAATACCTCTCCACCCAATTGTAGGCTATGGTACACTTTTATTTTATATGAAAAACCACTCTTGTGCTAGGCCATGATACCACCAAGGGAATCTCACAATTTGTCTTAAGAATTCAAGGAATGGATTAGGAAGGTTACTCTCCTCCACTCCACTGGAAACAACAAAAGTCCTCTCTTCCCATTGAGCTCAGGGCTTGGACGGTTTTATCAGGTGCCTTTCCAGTTGGATTTCATCCACAAAAGGGATCCCCTTCTCTGCTACATATTACCTCAACGACCTACCATTACCAGTGTTTGTTTCTTACTATCCAACATCAAGTCACGACCCTCTTTTCTCTAGTATGGATATGGGTCTTATCTGTTCCAGGGTGACCATTCATGTCTTGGGAAAGCTTCCTATTTTCCTTAGGAAAAATTCCCAGTTTCTCTTTGCTGCTCAAGCTATATGCATGATCTTTGTTTCTCACATACATTACCATATGTTTATGAGTCTGGATACTCATCTTATGGGCATGGTTGTTCTCTATGTTTCTACACATTGTGTGTGTCTCATATGTTATTGTTGTGCATGCTCTTCTCTATTTCTCTCTCTCTCTCTACCTCTTCCTCCTCATTCCTTTACCTCTACTGGACTAGTCTCTCTGCCTCTTAGAATCCCCACTTTCTTCTGTTATAAGTAAACTCCCAAGGGTCAAATCTCGAATTAGAGGAGCATGTTCTGCGTTCTAACAACTATATTTTCCAATATTAGACTAAAATTTGCTAGCAATAACAAAGCATAATCCAACTCAGGAAAATCCAAGAGAGAAAAATATCTAATAAAAGGTTATTTGAATAAAAATACCAAAGTTTCTTCCATATATTGGTCCCTTATCCAGAAAAAAACTTAATAGTAATTAGGTAGGAGAAATATGCCTTCTAACCATAACAAATCCTGATTTGGTCTTTGCAGTCTTAAATATTTATAACTTGAATGTATAAACTAAATATCCTAAGATTGTTCCATACATTAATTAAAAAATATTTCTTGCCTCATATTCTTAATTTGTAATCTGAGAAAAATCCTCACACAAAAGTTTGAAGAAAAACAAATATTGTTGTTGCTGCTACAAAATAGTCACGCTGACACCTTGTTTGAATTGTATGTTGACCGGAAATTTGTAGATCAAATCAGTTGGAATGGCGAGAAACACACCATTTCATGAACACAAGGATGAGAACCCATGTTCTTGATTTCTTTCTAGCTATCGACATATGTGACAACAAATGGGAAATTACAAAAATCTTGCTGATTTGGTAAACACAAATAATAGAATTGATTTTATTTGCTAAATTAAGGACATCAAAAGAGTTAATACAATATGATATTAAAATATCCTTTCTATGAGAGATATTAGGACAGGATGAAGGTGTGTGTGCCACCAAAATTTTAGAAGTTTTGGGATGAAGTAGGTGTGAGGATAGATAAAACTATATGGAGGAAGAGATTTGATTTTTTTTTTTATACCCTGATTTTATTTTAATCATCTGTTCTGATGCCCATTCTCCTTTTATTGTTTTTCCTCCTTGGTCTACTCATGAGGATTCCAACTCCCAGGTTCTGGTTTCTTAGCTTTAGTGTCTTCTTTTGCTTGAGCCATTTATATGCATGTTTTTCTAACAACACATTATCCTTCTTTAACTAATTTTCACTTCTTAGACTGTAATTATCATCCAACATCGTTAAACCATGTATCCTCAAAGATTCATTTTTAGTTTTAATAACCCTCTTAAGGGGTTTCAACTATTGTACCTCATTTTTTAATCTTGCAACTTGATTCTCCTTTTTCCTTAGTTGAGAGGTTAGAATAAATGTTGAGAAAGTGATAAGATCCTCATTTGGTATTGAGGGTTGACCTCCTTCAATATCTGTGTTTATAGGTATATATTTTTTTTCACACTCCTTGGTTGCAAGAAAATGATTCTTATTAATACTATTATCTAGAGAGTCTTCTTGATGATTAATATAAGGAGGTCCTTCATCTATCATCTCCATACTTTCTATGAGCTCATAAAGGATTTACTAATAATTATCCAATTATGGAGTCGATCTAGGATTAGAATCTGAGGTTTGTACCTTATGTTTGTTTACTGGCTTGTTTGAGACATCTTCTAAGTATTCATTTTTTCTTTTTTCTTCTTGAAATAATTTTTCCATGGATGGAGTTGTCCTAGTTTGAGACATATATTTTGCAGTTGTATTAATTTTCTCTCACCTATATTTTTTAACCCATTAAAGACCAATAAATTCTTATACATCCTCTGCATATTCACTTGTGGGATTCATTATTTTTTCGGTTTCATTGTCTAATATTATATCTGTTGTGATTTGAAGAAAATCTTCTGTAGAAACCTCTGTAGTATCATGCTCCTTAAAGTCATTTTCCATTAAAATTTTCTTCCATTCAATTCCTTGCTTATGTAATTCATTCTTGACATGATTTTGGCAAGACTGTGCTGGTAAGGATATTTATCATCATTATTTTTTTGTTTTTGAATGGTTTTTGACATCTTACTTAGATATTTGAGCAAGTAGTAAGGCATGTTTAATGGCTTATCTCCCCGAAGATGCAATAAAATCCTAACATGGTAAAGATAAATCAAACTAAAACTTCGCTCATAGGTTATGTACTTTTGAACTAAAAATATTAGGTCTTTCCATGGATTTTTAAGCCAATCCATGGGTACCCCTGCAACCCAATTGGGTTTTTGCCTATTTTTGATTAAGAAAGGGTCCAAGCTTTATCATCAATAGCTTTATTCTTGAACCAATTTTCACTTGTTTGAGGAAGCCCTAGAATCCGAGATAATGAATTTTCAGAGAGATGTATGGTTAAGTTTCCTACCTCTACACATTCACCATCAAAAGTCTGAGCGAATGACATGGTCATGTCTTCAATATGCATGGTGAATTTCTTGAAAAAATTACCTCCATCCTACGTTCTCCAAAATCACCAAACCTTAAGGATGCATGCCGATTAAATTTGCTCTATAGGGCTCGACACAAACTACCATTTTCTTGTTGTAACCCTCCCTTGCACTAGGATTCAATATTCTTTTAACTCTATGTCAAGGACTTCGTATCCTCTATTCCTAAATTCTAGTTGTTATGATTATCAAAGACCTGTCTAGCTCGGGAATGTATACTTGTGATTGCAATAATTGATTTTGTGGTGTAATCAGTGAGATGGCGGGTTATGAATACATGTTTAGCCAATTGTACACAACGTTTTGACAAATTATTTCGAGTTAAGGCCACACAATGAGTAATGGGTGGAGATTACAGGTTTTGAGTGTTTGTAATGGTCGTGGAAATCATGCTAAATGTAGGTTCAAATAGGAATTAGTCATAACAATGATATAGCCATAAGAACTAACCATTTTTGATATCTAACTTGACAAAAAAAATATGATTTTTGCATCAAATGTTTTAACCTTAGTATTCAAAAACATGTCACATTGCAATTTCTCTTTGATCTTCTCAACATTTTGATGATTCATAACTTCATATTGGTGTTTGAATAACTCCTTTGACACCCTATCATGGAAACAAAAACTTTTGTGAGGTAAAATTATGAGGAAGAATTTGTTTAAAACTTTAAAACTATGATTTAATCAGAAATTACAAAATTCCATTGAATTTTGTAATTACTAATAGCAACAACATTTTGTTGTACTAGCAATTATTAGCTTTATTATGGAGAAATTTGAAAAAGTAGGATTAGTACATAAACACACTAATTAATTTTATTGTAATGTTCAAAAACCTGTTTTAAATATTTTTTATATATTTTCTTTAAAGATAATATAAAAACTTTGAATTTTTATGGAACCAACTTATTAGAATTTCGAAAAGGCTCCATTTATTTTACTAAGGAAAATGAAGAAAATGGAGGGAGGTTGTGTAGCAGTGACAACACCTATTAAATAAGCCACAATTTTTTTAGATATAACCTTATAGAACAATAAAAGTAGGGCTGATTTGCCTTTTGTAGATGGCACGTAAATTCCCAACAACAATAAGGGGTACTCCCCGGTACAAAGTCCCAACTAGACTATGCACTGTTTGGTTTAGGAGACCCATCCAGATTCTGGCCCAACTGTCATTACTGGTTATAAGGGTGAAAAGGTGGATGGTTATGCAAATGAAATATGTAGATTAAGACTATGTAAATGCTTGAAAGAAATCTAATCTACTTCTAACCTATCATATCCTAACTAGGAGAAAATTATTGTAACTGAATGAGATTTAATGAAACCAAACTATGCAAATACATCAATTAGATAGATTTCATGAAGGTGCACAATTAGAAACAAATGCATACAAATATATATCCATAAAGGTATAAATCATATTTTTGCATACATCAACAACTCATGTGCTTAGGACATTAAGTGTAAAGAAAGAATAAAAAAGACTGCAAGAGTAACATAGATTACACCAGAAAAGTCTATAAGCAAAGTATATCCTTATAGTCCATGTCAATAACAAACATTCTACTAGAAATAGTTCATAGCAAACAACAATACACATAAATTCTTCTCTCTCTTAAAATCTGGCCTTGAGGGCTTCTCAATATTCATTAACACCGTATACTTCCTTGAAATAGTTGAATTTATACAATGCCTGAAGAGCCCCATTGAAAATGGGATTCTCCCTTTATTTATAAAGATATTTACTAATTCCTAACATGACTTCTTGTATTCCTCAAGAAGAAGTTACAATTTTTTTTAGTTTCTATTAGTAGTTGTTTGACACGTGTGAGGTTTAGGACAAAATTGAAGATAGTTGGGAAAAGGAAAAAATAGGATGTAGTTGGAATCAAATTTAGATTTGTTATTTTGTCCTTTTATGCACTCTTATTCCTGATGTATGCTGTCCACATATCTAGTTGATCATAAAGTGCTACGATCCAATGGTATGCCAATTCCTTGAGAGTGACATCATGCATGATTGTATTGTCCATAAGAGTCTGCATGTCTTTCACCAGAGTATCCATGAATTCCTGGATCATAGTGTGGGATTTGGTGGGATGGATGAGATGTTTTTCGATCAATTCTGTTGTCACCTTGGAGGCCAACTCAATGACTTCTCGCCTGCAGTTTGTAATCTGTTGGAATTTCTCTATATGTTGTGCCATGATAAGAGTCTCCCCAAGTTATTTTAGGGGAGGAAGATAACATTGTTTCAGTAAATCTTGTGCAAATTTGTGTCATTGTGAACAAATCACCATAGAATTAGTGGTTTCTCTATTTTCTCTTTGCCCAAATTGCTGGAAGCAATCGACCAAATTTCCTTTCTGCACTCAAGGGATGTGGAACTTCAATTTGTGCATTTGGATTTTCAGTGACCCACTTGTCAAGATCGTCTATTCTTTCCTAGACATTGTTGAAATATGTGCTTTGGCTTGAACTTGGCTATGTTGTTCCATGATGGTGGATGTTATCTCCAGGGACATATGCAGGTGAGAATACATATCTGGGATGGTCACTTCTAGTTCTTCCTTGAATTTCCCTGCACTAGCCTTAAATATTTGTAGGCTTCCTTCATCAATATTTACTCATATGAGTTGTTCCTCTATCTCCTTGATTTGTGCATTCTTTTGCAGGTTTTGGTGATGTAGGTTTTTGACGTTATCTTCAGTTTCCGACATGAAAGTGGTGCCAACATATGCTATGGATATTGGGCCTTTTTTGATGTTTTCTGTTACTGGGATCTGCATGAGTAATGATATTAGATTACCTCCTGTGACTGGCACTTTCCTGATTTGTTCTTGCATGATCCTACTCGAGGCCTTATTGTGTGTGAAATTCTCCAGGTTGGGTACTTCACTTGGTCTGAATAGAGTACGAAGTCCAAAACCTATCCCACTGAAATACATATGTCTGCTGACACCTACTGTTGATATCTCTAGGATATTGGTGTCCATCAGTGAAGTATCATCGTTCCTTGCTTCTGTGTATTTATTCCATTGCTCTTCAACTGACTTTTCTGTAGCTTCACTTACTTCTTTCTATGCCACTGCTACTATTTCATTTGCTGTAGCTTTTCCAACTATCTCCTTTGGAAAATCTCAACTTCAATTTCAGCGGCTGCCTTCACCTCTGCTTCTTCCTTTTCCACATCAACCTTAGCTTTAGCTTTGGCTTAATCAATTTTCCTTTTCTTATCCACCACATATTATTTTTTCTTGTGTGTATTTTCTTTCTTTCTCCCCTTCTTCTCTATTTTTGGCTCTTCCGCTTCTATTGATCCTGATTTCACAAATGTAGTTGCAGTAGATTCCTTTGCTGTTGCTTTTTCTTCATCTTTCTTCTTGGCCTCCAATCATTCCTTTTCTTCATTGACAATCCTTCCAATAGGTTTACATTGTCTTCTAGCAATTGATTTTTCATAGTTCCCGACTCTGCAATGAATCTCTTCCTCCTCCCATACTTCTGATATATATTCCCAGGGCACGCTAAGATTGTTAAAGTGTGCTTTGACTATTTTCTTTGGGTCATGACTCCTGAACCTTTCTTCTTCGAAGTGGTATGAGAGTAGTGTACCCACTTCATCTTGGGAATTATTGGTGTTTTTAAATGAGTAGGTGCCAATCCATAATGGGAGTGGGGGCCATGTATCTTTCTTATCCCTGTAGAGCATTCCCTTGACTCCGTTGATCACCATTTGGTAAGATACTTATTGAAGCACTAGTTTGTCTGGGATAAATTGGGGAAGAAGATGCAATGCTTTCATGGCCTCGTATATCCTAATATATGTACTATGATGCATCATGTACCAACCTCCTATTCTCTTGATCATTTCCAGCACCTTGTTGGTCATACATGGGGCTGACGAGAAAAAAATGAACTCATACAATAGGATTATAAATTTCTCACATATCTTGTGATATTTTGTTATGTATTTATGTTCCATAGCACTTTGAAATAGATATGGATGGTTGCTTCTGTCAGCTGCCATTCCTATCCCATATTCGGGTATTTGTGTGCCACACACATGATGTCTATGAGATATGAAGACATGTAGAAAATTTCCAAGAGGGGCCTCTTTTACTAATGTGATAGACTCTGCTAAGTTTGCTGACAAAATGTTATCCCAGTTGAAAGATGTTCCTTCATCTAAGCAATAATGAATCATGGGAATATATGATAGTTAGAACTTGGAGGCATTTGTCTCCCCATATATCCTGCATAACATGGCCACCATATATTGATATGGTTTCTTTAGCAAGGTGGTAGGTTAGCCACCCATTGGCCTGGGCTTGAACTGTTTATCTGGCTTGTACCAGATACAACACATGTCTTTAAAGTGCTTGAATCCACCTAGAAGTTTGTTGTCCAACTTTCAGGTTCCTTTATCCAAATGGCAACACTTAGCGAGATCTGTGGGATGGAATAAATCCATATGATCTCATTGAACATTGCAGATAAACCTATTTCCTAGTTCAACATGTTTAAGTATCCAGCCAACTGCATAGACACAAGGAAACACTATAGAGTGAGCTACTAATCTGTGTATCCTATATTTTATAATGTTCTTGAAAACTATGAGCTCATCTTCGTCTTCCACATCGACGATGAAGTTATATTTTTTGAACATTTAA
Source organism: Picea sitchensis (assembly GCA_010110895.2). Taxonomy (NCBI): domain Eukaryota; kingdom Viridiplantae; phylum Streptophyta; class Pinopsida; order Pinales; family Pinaceae; genus Picea; species Picea sitchensis. Next base: position 19,488 of record SNQJ01S0117011.1, on the reverse strand, counting down.
TAAGCGTCACCCCATTTGAGTGAATCTTGCTCGTTTTCAAGGAATATGGTTGTGTCATCATACATCGCTCCTGTGATGTCAGTTTAATCTTCATGTTGGTGGAAAATTCTAGAAGCCTTTGTGGCAGGTGCCTTGCTGGTTTATTTCTTCCTTGGAGACATATTTGAGTCTACCAGGCATATAAAAAATTAGTTTGAAGACAAAATTAAGAGATATATTAATAATGGTCAGCTATGTGCATAAAAATAAGCTTATTGAAGTAAATAATAGAGAAGTACCAGAGGATTCACTTGATCTGATGTTTGGTGGAATATCATCATCTAAGAATGAGAGTGTGATGGTAGGAATTGTGAAAAATTGAGCTTTGGCTAGGAGACAAAAGAAAAATCCAAATTGATTAGTTGAAGGCTATCCCCCAAAAAGGTTGAAAAAATAAAAAAAATCAGAGCAGTTCATACGAACTGCTCCGATTTATATTGGGGATGATTTTGAAAAATGATCTGGTGTACATCGGGTGATTTCATGAGAAAGTCTCTAATTCAAATCAAATAAGTTCACGTAAAATCCTCCGATTCAAATCTAAGGAGTTGGTATAAAGTATTTTGGTTGGTAGCACATGCACCGAGAGAGTTTATGTTAAGTCCTCTGGTTTACACTGGAGGAATTCTTGCTAAAATATCTGATGAGACTGGGAGATTTCATGTGAAGGGATCCGAATAACGGTCAAAAAGTCATACTAATTGCCTCTATGGACCAAAAGTACTAAAATTAATTCCTCTGAAGAGAACCGACAAGGTTCATGTTAACTCCTTCGGTGAAACAAAAGAATTTCATGTAAACATATCTGAGTGAACCGAAGAACTTCATGTAAAATTCTCTGGTTAGACTGGAAGACTTCATGATAGCCTCTTTGGTTTACAAAGTGACTTATTGAAAATGACTTGGTTAACGATTTTTTTGAATGATTCTTCACAATGGATGGTTGCGGATCGACATATGATGGTTTGATTCTCGTCCAACATGAAGGATGGTTCTGACAAGAAAGGATGTGAAAGAGTGGGGTTTATAGCTTTGAGAGGTTAGAATTTCTATACTTTAGAGACCCGTAGATATATATGAGAGACCACATTGGAGATTAAAGGAAAGCCATTTCAAACTACTTCGAAACTCGCATAAAGACTTCCGCTTTGCCACACGAAGGTACCGATGGTTTGATTTGGATTTGGATGGATCTTGGCATTTGGTCATAGATATGGGTCATGCTAAATCCCAGTTGACAGAGCTAGGATGGATATCAAAGATGAGGAGGGGTTCACGTAGAGATAGTCCATGAGGAGAAAAATAGTCATAGCATGAGAGAATGTGATCTGTGAGAGACTGTAGGAATAAAAAAGGTGAGACTAACATAGTAGGGCCGAGGTTCAAAGGCCAATTGACAAATTGATAATAAACTCCAGCGATAGAATGAAAACCAAACCCTAAAAATGAAATAGCGAGCATGTAATTGGGGAATACTTGTGTTGAATTTTCAATTTCCAGATCTGATAATTATTTCCTTATGATTTCAAACACAATTGTATGCCACTGTTATCATAGAATAATTACACAATGAAAATATCAACCAAAAATTAACTACATTGGAAACAACAGAATCATAGAAAGATAGCCATGCACATTAGACACAATATTTTACCCTGAGAAATCCAACCTTGGGAGAAAATCCAACAACGTTTCTTAAGAAGAAATCAATCCAAGTTTATCACCATTTACATTAAGAAACCAAACACAATATAATGACACCCTTGTATGAGGAAGAACTCTTAAGGATAGCTATTGGCCCTTGACGAAGTTTTGGAGAACCTTGGTCATGTTTGACCAAGTTTAGGACTTCGATAGGCTGGTTGAAGGCGAAGCGCAAGGAAAAGTGGATATTGCGAGATATCGACCCCTTCTTAGAGAATTTTTGGGTTTAGGGTTTATGTAATGGGTATGGAATGCCGACCTATGGGTTTACCCATGTTTAGGCCCATTTTGTAATGTATAAATAGATAGCTAGGCGATGTAAGAAGAGGCCAATATGCTAAGTGCTAGAGTTTGATCTATGTGATTGCAAAGGCTTTGTGCATATTTGTTATAACCCTAAATT
>SNQJ01S0117009.1:45384-73155 GCA_010110895.2 Picea sitchensis | reverse complement strand
TTCTGTTTCAATTGATGCAAGCTAGAATGTTCAATAATCTGTTGAGTTTCTAAAAAAGATTATTCTAAAAATCTCAATACTAATTCTATTTTGGAATGAAAAGAAGAATTTGGAATAAGACTATATTCGAATTTAAATAATATAATGAGGATTGAAGAAGATTCCCTAAGACTTTTCAGGTCTCCTTTTCACCTTTGGGACAGATTATCAGAAATAAACTTTTGACCCCATTACCCAATGAAGGCACTGAATCTGCATGTTCTCCTCGTCCCACAAGGAAACGAGGTCCCCAGTTGAAGCCTATGTTGAAACAGAGCTTAAATTTTTACCTTAAAACAAAATTTTGGTACCCTAGAGTCTTTGCATTATTAAAATCTTTATAAAATAAAAATTTTCACACCTAATAAATTTGAAATACACTGGGGTTTTATTCTCGAAAAAAGAATGGTTGAGGATTAAATTAATATATGCTCCAAATACTTTCTCAAATGATATTCTAAATGAACCACAATGATAGAACTCGAAGTTTTTCTAAAACATATCGGGATATCGGAGTTCGCGATTTGATAATAACAAATTTCAATACACATTAAATCCCGATCTCCCCACCTCCGATTTCCCGATACGCTAATCTTCTATTAATTCATTGTTTTCTTAAATCAAAATAAAAAATTTCACACCTAATAAATTTGAAATACACCTGGGTTTTATTCTCTCAAAAAGAATGATTGAGGATTAAATTAATAGATGCTCCAAATACTTTCTCAAACAATATTCTAAATGAACCACAATGATAGAACTCGAATTTATTCTAAAGCATATCTAGATATCGGAGTTCGGGGTTTGACAATAACAAATTTCAATGCATATTAAATCCCGATCTCCGAATTCGATTGACACGCTTAATCTTCTTTAAGTCACTCTGCTTTCTTTAAATCTCTTTTAAAAATCGGGCTTTAAACGCTCAAATTAATCATATTCCGGAAATCGCGATTACGGGTTTTGAGGAACAAGTAAACTTTGACATCGCTTTTTCCATTTCCCCGAATTCCCCGATCTAAATCAATTCCTAATGAAAGTTTGATCATAAGCCACTTACTGCTAAACGTGATTAAGAGGTTAATCATCGAAATCGCCACATTCCAATTTAATAGAAATGTTCGCGATCATCGTAAACTCGCATCTCCGATCCCCGATTTCCGATTCAAAGCTCATGATTAACAAAACTCCGAGAAGATAATCTGGATTTATTAAAATAATAAAATGATTAACTTAATTAATATCTCGCATTCTCGGCGATCGAGGTTTTAATGATGTCCGCTGACATCGAAAAGTCCCAAACCCCGATGAAAACATTTTCAAACTTTTAATAAAGGACATGTATAAGACATGTGTCTATTATATATTCAAAAGATCGGAAAGTCTCAGGTACGAGAAGTAAAGACATTTATTAGGAACATCTTTGCATTTATTTCATAATAGATGGAAATATTTCGGAAGTATTGTCATATATAAGAAATGATTTTTTGAAACATTTATATTATATGAAGTCAACCGCTCGACAATATATCTGCACACAAAGATTTTTCTTTTCTTCAGAGCTGCTCCGACATTAACAACCCTGTTTGCTTCGAAATCTTGCCACTGAACTATGGCACCCAAAAAGCCCTCGAAGAAAAACTGAAGAACTACTTAAAATGATACCATTTCGATACCACTTCAAGAAATGAGTAGTTCACAATATCAAATCACGGGATGCAGTCGCAAAGAAAATGGAAGATGAGCTTTCATTTCGGATGACGATGAGGAAAAAACCATCTCCGAGATATCGCAAACACAGGCCTTCATAAAGTAGTCATACCGAAAATAAGCCAGATACGTACATGGTTATTTCAATCGATTGAAAGTAGATGTTCCGACTAGAAGCGTACTGAACAAGCAAGGCATGGTCATCGGTTCGTTCAGGCCCAAACATTTACAAGTAATGTATAAATTATCACCCATACATAAACATCATTACCTTTAAATTCTCGAGTTTTAGATGCATTTCAACAAAAAGAATGCTTTGAAGGAGAGCAGACATACCCATACATGATAAAGGAAACGGGTCAGAGATAAAAACAGTTTTAGGGTCAATGCACAAGGGATATATGCCACCGCTTCATTAAATGATTATATGAGGCATTTAGCAATGATGTTGTGCGCACTATATGGGAAAAAGGGATTCAAACCACTTTATGCAGAATGGACACCTCTCCTAGAAGAGGTTTTAGAAGGAAGAAGTTCAACTGGCATAAAATACTGTAAGATAATATTACCTCTGAAGTTATAGCAACGACTAGATCAAAGGGACGAATAGTTGCTTTCTACATGTCATCTTATATACTAGATGCTATATGTTTTAAACCCCCATTCCCTTTGATGAACTGGAATTGGGATCCTTCCTGTGCGGAGCCTGTGCATAAATATCATTCGGCTCTGTGGAGGACAATGCCAAAGATCACATTTATGAGATATGTCACTATGTAAAGGGATTATAACATGAATGCTCTTCTGCAACCTCCCTGATTTCACACCGTGATGGAAAATATTAAGACGGTAGCCGATTTGTTTATTGAGGAATATTTCTCATACGTTAGGGTTTTGGATGTGTTATCCCACCACATGCACTCTAAAATACTCTGCATGCATTAATTTGCAGAGAAATAGTTTATCAGCTAGTAAATGGCGGTATGGGAATCGAATTGAAAGCTCAAACAAGAAGTCATGGCCTCAGTTCCTGTTTATATAGGAAGATTTACTTTATTGAACTTTGCTCATTCAAAAAGTAGAAGGTAGTCATTGGGTGAAATAAAACTAGTAGACATAGAACACAGGAAACAAGACCCTTATCAAATCATTTATAATCATGTTGCACAAAGAGGGTCAAAACATATGAACATGAAGACTCTTTTTATGATGATATGTTCATGAATGTTAAATCATATGAGGAAGTCAAAGCCGAAAAGTGTAAACCTTTGTCACCTGATGCACAGGTGGTGTTTGTATCTTTCCAAAAGAACATGAGACAATGTTTACCTAAATTTCTACAGGGTGAAATGTGAGCACGAAATCGAACCGCCCTCCCCTGCTTCAAAACCACCATGCAACATAAAATGGCAAAGATAGCAAAAGATTCAGGCACCTCCTCGTAATACGAGTATACCAAAGCAAAGGAACACACACCGGAAAAGGAAAGGGGGTACAAACAAGCCTAATAGACCTAGATGACTTTCCCGAAACCTGGAGGAACAACTTCAACACTAAGGGCGATTTCAAAGATTAACCCCACTTCATGCCACTTTTGGGAATCCTCATGATGAAGTTCCGTATGTAAGCGATCTAGAACCTAACAGCAGGGATGAAATGCCATCACCAGACTATTTCTTCAGTAAGAAGCCGGAAAGCTATTTTGAACAGAATCACATCCCGTGGGGAAAACAAGAGACACAAAATCATCATTGATGGGAAGAAGTTACAGGACAGTGCATTTGCTACAGAACTGGCAGGGTCTATGGGGCCATAGCATCGGCCAATATTTACTCTGTAGGAAATTTGATCAACACAATAGAGCAAAAGAATCAAGAAATCACACAACATGGCAATCTGAAAGAAGATGAAAAGAGAATCGGATGGGGAATAAAAAAGGATCTTGAGCAAGCCAAAGATATCCCGAGATCCGCTAAATATTGAAAATTTAATTGAGGCAAAGCTTATGATCCAAACACTCAAGAACAGCTGCAGACAATTAGCAATGAAAATAAATTCATCGCAAGACCAAGTCATCTCAATTACTAACCTAGTGATTGAATTGGATCAATTCAAAATTAAAGAAGTTGAGATACATACTAATATCCAACATGCACAACAAAGAGTGTTTTGTAATCTAAAAGCTATCAAAAATTATTTTTATGAATCTAAGAAATCATTGGACGTGACTGTATTGAAAGAAACGAAAGCTAAAGTTGTGAGTGATTCTTTTCAAAGGGTAACCTCGACTTTACAGGAGAAGGGAATTAAACAATCACAAAGGATATCTATTCCAGAGCGTATGAAAGGAGATGTGATGTTGAAATTATGGGAAACAAAGCTAGTAGGATATAAGGGATTAATTGAAAGAGTCATCAACAGTTGCCAAAAAATCTTCTACTTCTATTGAAAAAGATTCAATACAAGACGAAAACAATGGTCTGTCTGAGCCATTAGAAGAAATCAACATCGATTGCCACCAAATTAAGATAAGAGAGAGGAATTTGAAGGAAAGAAAATAGAGATCTCAAATATCAAATCAGTAAACATTTCAGAAATCGAAAAGTGGATGATCAGCCCCAGTTCAAAATTGGAGAGAATCAAATCTACAGAGAAAGAAATTGCAAACCAATTACCAGGATTACAAAGAAACTTTTTCTCCCTCGAAGAAAACGAGGTGTCCGGAGGTCCCTGTGCTTGGTAACTTTTTGAAAGACACAAATACAACCAGGCGATAAAGAAAGTTCTCCTCCCCAGAGTTAAATCTTTAAAAGTATTTCTATTTTACATTTTGTATTGACCAAACGGCTGACATTTAGTTTATCAGAACCGATAGATTAGGAAATTGGCTATTTTCCAACGGAAATTTTGAACAGAATGTATAAATACAATTTCGTGAAGCCTTCTCTAAGCCTCACGAAATTTTGGAAACAAGAACAATTTTGGTGCGACCAACTTTAAAGTTTATCAAAACATCATTCATAAGAAGATTCTGAAACATAGTCACTGAATGACAAGATTCAGTGACTATGTTTCTATCCTTCTCTAGTTTCATTTGTTAATCCTCTTTTTGTTGTGAATTTCTAGCAAATGAATCAATTTAAGATTATATGCAAGCATCGCTATAGCATTGGGGATTGGTTTGATGTCAATGTTACCTTTCCTCAAATTATTTTAATAATTTTAAGACCTCGCGGGCCTTCTGTTCCTTAATATTCTTCTTTGTTAGGAAAACCTTTTGTCCCCATTCCTTATTGTTATGGAAGTGTAAGATTCTTTCTAGAGTAAGGTCTTATATTTTTCTCTCATGTTTCAATCAAGCACAATCTCATGATTATCACCTAACCGTGAAACTACTTACTTGTGTCACCATTTTCTGCTTTAAGTTTTAAAGTTGTGTTATCAATATCCGATCTGAATATCTGAAGTAACAAACTCATTAAAAACCCTCTTATGAAAAATATAAAAATCACTCACCATGATGGGGCCCCAAACGGAAGACAACCGAACATAGAACCCTGTCTACAAGATCAAACTAGTATTGCATTGAATTGCTTAACACTATCCCTAAACTCTAAATAACCTGACTCGAAGTTAGAACAATTCTTGGGTCAGAATCGAACGCTGATATAATCCATCCGGTAGAACAAGAGAAAGACAGAGACAGCTGAGAAACCGCCTCTGATCTAGTTTCCTTTGTTTCATTATTTAATAAGTACTATCTTTTTGGATGCCTAGACTGTAAGCCGAGTAGCCTTAAAACACAAACTCGAACAACGTAAGGCGCTTCATTTGAATTTGGTTCATCCATGATCTTAGGAGAAGATCCCCGATCTACCTGAGGAATTAATTTCAACTCACCTCCGGCGATACCTCGAGGTTATGCCTATTAACCTATATATACAGGCTCTATCATGGTGAAAGGGAGGAAGAATCGAAGCTACGAAACCCATGATCTCATAGGAAACATACTACTGAATTGAGAAAGTAATCAGCAGTTGTTGTCAGCCCGTGATCATGGATATTTTGAGCAAGGGTTAGACAAGGACTTGATGAAGTTGTTTCACTCACATCTACCTGGCCAGGCTACTTCGGCTACCGTTCTCATTAATATGACACGCCACTGCTTCTTTCTAGTTTGTGTTTAATCTCACATGAACTTGTCTCAGATAGATAGATCTATTTCGAGCTAATATCAATAGAGTAGGAAGTGGTTGTACTCTTGTTTGTCTATAGGGCTCATCGAGGAGCGAAAGATTGGAGCTCAACTCAGAGTGTGCAGGGACAAACGCCGATAAAAGGTACTTCTTTTCTCCTTCCTCCTCATGCATTAGTTTGTATAGATATGGAAGGAAGTCAGTGTCCACGTTAAGCATCTTCTATCTTAAGAGTTAAGAGTCTATCTCTTGTTGACGGGTGAAATTAACCACCCGTCAACTGAGAGATTGGAACCAGTCCGAGGTTGTCTAATAACCCAAGCCATTTGGAATGAACCACCCTGATGGGTTTAGCGACTTCGTTGGCCGATCTAAGGTCCTAAGAAAACCAAAGAGAAAACTAATCTAAACTAACCAATCTAACTAAAACTAAATAAAACAAACTAACTAAAACTAAATAAAACAAACTAACTAACTAACAATAAATAAAACGAACTAATCTAACTAACCTAATTAAAACTAACTATTAAAAAAACTAACTAATCTACTATTTCTATATATACAAACTACTAACTGAAATATAACTTATTCACAAAATGTACAATATTCACAAAATACAGATTTAAATAAAACCTGGAAAACTCATTTGCTTTCTGCCCTAAGACATAGAAAGATATTTTTTTGATGATTTTATGATTTTATGAACAAGAAATAAAACTTACTGAAATTAAACAATCTAATATACTAACTACACATATATCTAACTAAAATACTAACAAATACACTAAACAAATAAACAACAAACTGACCTGGAAACGCTCCAGATTTGTCTTGTGTATGATGATTGTTCAAGCAGATCGGAGGGAGGAAACCCGCACCGAATAATTCAGAAGCTTCTCGTAAACGATACGCTGCAATGCTCTTTAAGTTTGTTTATAGGACAAACAAGACATAAAAATCATAACAATTATATGATTTATAAATCTCTACAATTAGGTAAACATGTTATGCAAAGACTTGTACATAATAATCCAATTAATGAAGAAGAGAAATATGTCATTCATAAACTGAATCAAGTAATTCCTATGTTTTTAAATACTGGAAGAAATCAGATATGGATCATATTAATTAAATCATATCATTTGCACAAGACTAAGATAACTAAAGTAGTCATTAATCAAATGCAAATTGATAACATAAACATGAAACACAAGATTGATATTATGAAAGCTAAAGTTGTAGCAGAACATCAACTTCCGTCTCAGTCTCTATTAGATATCCATAATCCTAGTTCTCCCACAAGCGAGGATGATCCTTATTACAAAAATAATAATTATTTATAAGTTTTTCCACAGGGTAAAACCTCCCTGTGGAAGTTATAAAACTGTTTACATAAGATCTGGGAAGATATCCCAAAGTTGTCTAAACTAAAATAAAAATAAAAATAAAACATCTAAATATCCTCTAATCTGCCCATCAAATCCCATGCAATTCGAATTCACCTGAAAAGGACCAAAAACAAACAAATTAGAAGGATCTTTTATTAATAAATGATAGAAAATTTAATTCTATAGACTAGCTACAGAATCCTCTGATTCTGTAGCTAGTCTAAATAAAGATACAAAATCAGCATTGAAATTAATCGAAAATCTTTTTTAAAAAAAAATCCATTTAATTGACATCCAATAATTATTTGAGAACAAATCATAAATTGAAATCGTTATTCCATTATGAACTCAAACAGGATCCAAATCAATTAAATGACTACGAAGATAGGCATACTCTGTTTTGTTTTTGTTACCACAAGATCAGGTCAACAGAACCATAATCGAACAGTTGAGAACCCATTTGACATCCAATGCAATCAATACAAAAACAAAACTTATGCATTTGTCATGCCGTTTTACCAATAGGAGATATGATCGAATCGAACATGATCATTTACAATTCCTTATGGCTGTGACGATATAGCAAACGAAATCGTAACAAGGTGTAACAGAGTGCGTACTAGGTATCCGATCACTCGTTTTTGCAAACTGGGGTAAGTAAGATCGATTACATTCAAACGAATCGTAACTGGATTTGGTAAAAATAACACAGTCAATCAATTTGTTTCATAACCAATCAAATCCAACAGTTGTGAAATCATTTTGATATTAATTGAAATGATTATAATCAAAACAAATGACAAGCAACTATTATGCTGCCTTGTCAACAGGAAATATGAATTCGACAAGATCATTCCAATCATTATGACTGTGTTGACACAACAAACGGTTCATGGCACAAATAGATCAATTCAAACCGGTGTGAAAATTAATTCAAATAAAACCATAACAAGCTCGAATGATTCACAATAGAATTCATAATTTGTTATGGCAAAATGGGCAAACGAATTTGATCAAAATGAAATCGTTCCAATCAAACGAATCAATTGGCTGGGGTTTTAGCATAACTGTCACGAATCGAATCCATTCCATGATTCAGGCATACCTGCACTGACTTAAATGAACATATTATTTTTATAAAAACAGAGTAGTTTGTTTCCCAAACTAGAATCGAATCAGAGTAGTATTTCAAATTTGAAAATTGTAAGACAGAGTATATCGTAACAACCAAACTAAATAAAATCGTTCACCACCCACAACATATGGATTATAACAAATCCGAACACGATTGTGTTCTAAACTGAATATGAAAAACTTCCTTTTCAAATCGGATACAAACCAATCCAGTCGAAGAAAAGCTATTAATTTCGTTAACTCAATAAAGAAAACCAATCAATCGAATCCAAACGAAGACCACACAAATCCAATCAAAATATATCGATTGCTATATTAGGAATGATCAGATCGTATATCGAATCGAAATTTCTTTTTATTCAAAGCAAAGCTATATATAGAATGCATGCATTATAACAGAGTCATTCAGAGCTATTTAAAAAATGAATTCAAATCATTATATCAACCTAGATTATTTACAAAATAGAAACGATGTCAAAACCATACCTGTATAGTAACGAGGCTGCTTGATTATGCCAATTTAGAATTGACAACGGCCGTGGATGATTCCACGTTTTTGAACAAGATGGAGTCGATTGTCTTTGGCTTTTTATCTGCTGCTTGGAGCTTGGATTTTTGACTGGTTAGCACTGCAATTTGATATTCTAGTGATTGAATATTTGATTGGAGTATAGGAACATCAATATAATATTGTTCTAACCATGAATCGCATTGGTCACAGGGTGACTATGTGGGTTTAGACAGAGCAGGCGAGGGTTTGGCCAAATGGTTGAGGGTTTCACGAGGCAATTTAATACCCGGGTAGTCAAGGTCGTTCTTTAGGTAGGGGGGAAGGTTTGATACAAAATCATAAGGGGGCTCGGGACATAAACCCTGCGAGTAGGGGTACTCGCTGGCCAAGAAATGTCCAACATCAGAATCATAATCCTCACTTAGAACTATAGGGTTGGACTCGACAGAGGGTTTCGATTTGTTTCTGGCCATTCTTGAAATGAGCCGGGAATTTCTTTTCCCTTTGGCATTAGCAGCAAGGTTTGTCTTGGGGTTTTTACTCATAGGCTTCTTAATAGCCTCTGCACTCTTAGTTACAGTGTCGGGTAAGCCACCACTAGGGTCGGCCGAGGGTTTAGGCAGTAGGAGATGTAAGGGTATAGGTGGTTCGGCCTTGGTTTCAATTACCACGGGTTTATCAACCTATACAGGGTCGGTGTCTTCAAAGCCATTGCGGGTGATGAAAGCCCTCCAATTATCACCATGAAAACTCAAATGATAAACAACAATGAGCTTAATAAGCCCATGGTGGAACAAGTTGTTGTCAACCTTCTGCCTCTTAAACTTTTTCGACATTTTATACAGGGAACGATGAAAGTAGAAAGGCATGTTTAGATGATACCCTATAAAAATCATCAACAAACGCAGGTGGTAGAGGAACACAAGTCCGTATCGACCTTCACAGGTCACGAACTGCTTGACTAGCATTAATAAGTCATGCCATCGTGGTTTGAGCATAGATATGGGCATACCTCTATCACAAGAGGTGACTTTGCGCGATAGAAACAACAATGTCCATGGCACTTCCTCGACCTTGAAATTCTTAAGCCAACGTTGTCCCGAGGCAGGTAGCGTTGTAGTAGAGCTGATAAACTGCTCATCGATCTTTAACTGTATGTCGCCCACCTTGGCTCGACAACCATCGAAGGTTACGACAAACTGTCATGCTACACAAAGGTTAAAACCCTCAAATCGTTGTATAAAGGGGAGCCATCCATTTTCCTCCAGGTCTCTGCGGGCATTGTCAAACATTAAGAGGGCTTGGTTGCCATTGGGCTCGACTCGCATGACTGCTTCCATGGAGCCGAACGCATGGTAAGGGAAGGGTTTATATTCACCAACACACGCAGGAGCCAAGCTACCCGAGCTTAACAGAAATGAATGAGAGAAAAGGGATAGGCATAAATGCAAGCATGCGAAGGTGGTGGAGTCTGCCATGCAAAATATTCATTATCCAAGTACAACCGCCGATTTACATAGTTGTTCAATCCATAAAAGTAATTCAACCATCGAGTCATGTGTCCAACTAATGAAATCAAATGTGTATACTAATGCGCGCAAACGTTATTCCATAGTGTTTAAACACCCGACTTATAAATCAAAGCCAAAATCAACTATGCGACAATGTATCATTTCATATAATCAAAAGTTTAACCAAGGTGCCAAACAACATTCATATAATTGACAAGCCAAAAGATTGACATAAGGATTATATCAAAGGACATATATATAAAAAATCTAATCATAACCCCTATGCATTTTCATAGAATCAATAATCAGGCAAGTCATATAAAGTGCAAATCCAAATGCTAAATGCCTTACAAACTCAAGAAAACCAAGTTATACAATCAACCGAAGTATGAGAACTGATTAGAGGATCTTGCCAGTTGCATAATGATCAATAAAAGGTGAGTGCAATAGGCATGATGACAAAAGAGATATTTATAGTTCAGATAATGATCGAAATACGACTTCGAAAGGAGAAGTTTTCACGCTTACAGTCGTGAAAACTTAACGAAGACAAATGTGCAAACGTCGCAAAAATGAAAATGTCGTTTATTGAAAATTGCGACGAAAAAAATGATGTTTGTAAAACATTAGTGTAGGCAGCTTAATAGACGATAGGAAAAAGTGAGTTGACTGCCAACAGTTCTTAAGAGGAGATCTACTTGTCCGCAGGGAGATTTTCCTTCAATAGAAACTGGCGACTTTGCTAGGGAGTATCGAATCGAAACTTTTCGGTTTTGATTTCTCCTCATAGACCTTGTCTTACCATTTGATTATTTTTAGACCTGGTTCACCCCTTTTTTGATTGATTTCATGTGCTGATTGACTCCTTACCCCATCACACTTAGCTTGATTGCCAAAATCCGACTGAAATTTTGTATTTTTGGACATTTTCATGAGCTTTTTAAGCTTGGCGCCCATGTGGTTGTGTTGACAGAGTCCCAGCACTCCCTGGGTATGTTAGACATAGTGCTATAATGCTTGTTTCCCTTTACACCAGAGCACCAACCCTCTTTTGGTAAAAAACCTCTCCAAAATTGCTTTTTTCAGGGTGTAGTCTTTGTGTTTCACTTTCTAAGCCTCTCTGTGAGTCAATGCTTCTTCCCACTCAACTTTGACATCTGTCCTTCTGAGGAACAAATACCTTGTTGTTTAGATTTTGTAGCCTTCTTCATTATTTTTGAGCTTTTCTGTTGTTGGGAGTTCGAAACCAATGCACTGTTGTTCTCTCCTTTTTGACTGAGCGAGAAACTCTGGTGAAGGACATCAGGAGTCTACAAATCTATTCATTTGGCTTTTGTTAAGGTCATTGTTCTTCAATCTCTCTTTTGTGTGAAATTATTGGTTTTCTTTGTTTTCTTTTTTTGCTTCTTGTTTTCGATCACAATGAGAGGGTGTATTGTTTGTACGCAACCTTCTTATGCTTGTCTGAGTTTCCTTGATCCAAAAGGTTAATTAGCAGGAGAAGTGTTGCTTTGAATTAATCATTATTTGCACACAAACAATAAAGAGATATTTTCATGATTGATTTTCATATTAGAAGACATTTCCAAAAGTTTTAGCACCACATTGGATTTGATTGAAATTTTTTTGTTTGAGGACATTCCTTATTAGTGCTTGTTAGTGAAAATAACTCTCTCTCTCTCCCTTAAATAGATATTCATCAAAAATAAATGATTGATTATCATCTTTGATGCATTCTTTGGGGATTGAGTCATCATTCCATCCATTTCACTTCCATGCACCCCTTTTGAGTAAAGAACAACCATAAAATGAACGCTAATTAAAAACTATCTAGAACATTTTCTTTTCTAGGATCCTCCACCAACAATAGACCAGGATTAGTACTTTGGATTAGGCTATGAGCATAACTCTCCAAAGTTTCCAAAACAAACATTAGCATCCTGAGCTAGGGAGAGTCAAATCTAATTGTCGTATAAGTCTACCTGGGATCCCCCTCTCACACAGGGGTACGCAGGAGGTCACACTCGGGAAAGCTACGGAGATTACCCCTCCGTGGTTTGACTGATTGTAGTGGTCAGATCGTATTATGGGGATCACTTAAATGTATACCCACAATGTTGAGTGGAAGCCTTTCAAGTTGATTTCGGGCTAGATACCCTACCCATACGTTCAGACTGGACTGTTGACTGTACCCGCCCAGGGGATGACTATGAATAGGTAACCTTAGTGGCCATAATATTTAGGGTCTTACACAAGGTGACAGTGAAGGGAAGTCTCACTGTACCTGGAGTAGACATTGGTTAAACTCACTCGGGCTCCTTGGAGGGTAAATCCACAATTACTGCGTGGAAGCTTGCACCAAGGTGAAAGTCCATTAAGCAGGTCGCCATTGTAAATGTTCCACCATATCCCCGCCCCTTCTTGACTTGATCACGTGATGTTGGATTTCATCACCAACTAGTATGGTCATCGAGAGAAGGTTTTGTTTGCTTGGTTGTGATTCCTAGATTCTATTAGCGTATGGTGCTTCTTTTCGATAGTTGGCCATAGATTTTTTTCGCCGATTCTTTTTCACCAACATTGACCCTCCACTCCGTTCACGGAGGCTACAGGGACTTCCTCTAGAAAATATGGAAGAGAATACCCCTTTACCCCCTCATTCTATGGAGGAATATCCTCAATAGAGCGAGGTTCATGACACTATAACCTCCCAAGAAGAAGTTCCCACCTCTTTAGAGAATTTTCAGATTGTTTCAGAGTCTCCGTAGGCTTTCCGCATTCCGGAGGGATATGAGAGACATGTTCTCCAACTGAATTCAGCCGGTGAATTTGTTGTCATCATTCCTTCTGACATTCTGACTGGGCCTCATTCCAACCCTTTAGTCAATGACCCCTTTTGGACCGCAAACATTGTTTGAAGTCCATCGCGCATGGTGCAGGATATTTATGGAATAGGAATAGGTGTCGACGCGCCTATTACCTACACCGTACCTTTAAACCATTTTACCGGTACTACCGTTTTTTCAGCCACACCGTCCGTTGGTCCGAACACATTGTCCATTGGCCCAAGGTCCACTTTTTCTCTCTAGATAGTTCACTCTACAATGGTCCCTCACGTTCTGACTATTCCCGCCGGTAATACGGTGGTTAGCCAAGCTGCAATTGGAAAACCAATAACACCTAGACCTTTGTCATCACTACCTTTTGGGTACAGAGCACTGAATTCTTCCACTGTCACTACTACCCAAGTTATTCCTGGAAGTTCTATACCTATACAACAACCCGGAGGAACTGGTCTTGGTATCTTTAATCCATTAAGTAGCACTGGTCAGTCGTCTACGTCTGGTTCCCAAATTCTGGGAACTCCACCTCAAGCTGGGGGGCATCCTCCCACCGGAGGACAACTTCCATTTGGAGGACACCCTCATGCTGGGGGGCAACCTCAATCCGGAGCCTACCATCAACCATATGGACAAAATGTGTCCACCACACCCAATCCGTGGAATGCCTCTTTTCCAGGAAACCCACAATTTTCAGGGGGACACAATCCTCAAGCTCCACAACAACCTCTTCCCCCTCAAGGGACCCATCTATATCCTCCTTATGGACAAACACCAAATCCGTATTATAATCCTCATAACCCATCCAGTTATCCTCCACTCGCGCATGTTTCTCGAACCACCTCAAATCCTGTGTACCCTGGTCAACACCAACCTTATACAAGAGGCCCCACTAGTTACAATTATCCACCTAACCTAGTGTATGGTCTTACTGGTGTTCCTATGCCATGCAAGTACTACCTGCAGGTTAACCGACAACTATCTTTCTTAGCGACTTTGGACCTTCCATACTTGTCTCGGTTAACGAATGATCCTATTTTTCATTCTCTGGTTTGGCCAACTATTCCAACTAAACTTCCTTCTGATATCCCAAAATTCGACAGAAAGTCCGGAGAAGACCCAAACAACCACGTGATGACCTTCCATTCGTGGTGTTCATCCAACTCCCTCATGGACAATTCTATACATTTGTGTCTTTTCCAACGAACACTTACAAGTTCTGCAACAAAATGGTATATTGAACTACCACGTGCTTCTTTTCACGATTTCAACTCTCTTTCCATGTCCTTCCTCACACACTTCCAACTACCCATTCGATACGAGACGGGTACCAAACTATTGACCTCCCTTCATCAGATAACCTATGTACATATCTCTGATCATATTCATGAATGGAGACGACGACGAAGGCTAGTCAAAGCGGTCATTCCTGACCAATTATTAGCAAAATGGTTCACTAAATCACGGTTACCCCAGATCGCTCATGATGTTGCTATGGGTGGTGTAGTCACCGAGGAAGAAGCTATTGCTCGAGCTTAGTACTTAGATTTGGTTTATTCACAATCTGGTACTCTGTACGAGTTGATACCAAATGCTACCTATGCCACTAATGATCCATCCAAACCATCATCTACCTCACACATGGATGGAGTTATTGGCTCCGTCAAAACCCAATCTCCTTCCCAGTCGACTGGAACAACCCAACGGTCCACTTTGACGTCTTCTCCTAGTTCGACTGCACCCTCTTCTACCTCCCCTCAAACTCAGGTCTCTGAGGTGAATATGGTCCAATCAACCCAACAATCCGGGGGCAAGAAGAAAGCAAGAAATAAACCCAAGAAAAACAACAATAATGAACAACCAAAAAATCAACCTCAAACCCCTGCTGCCGAAAAACAACCACAATGGAAACTGAAATTCCCATGTCTCATTTGTGGAAATGATCACTACACCCGATACTGTCCACATCATGGTGAAGTGGCCAACGTTTTTAAGGGAAATTCACAACCCGCTGTGCTTACTCAGCCTTTTCCACAGCAGCAATCTTTGGTTGCTCAAACCCCTACTCCCGGGGGCAGTTCCAACCAATCCCATGATGAGGCCTCGACAAGTGCCCACATTTACATGTTTAACGAAACTAATCTAACCACTCACACTATGACATATGACACACCGATTAAACCTGATAAGCCAAAGACCACTAACAGTTCCTTACCGGACCCATTACCATCTTCCGTTAGTCCTCTATATGCTAGCCCTCTGTCCAGACCGCTCCATATCGAGAAACCTTCATTTGACTCCATCCTATGCCCTCCTAAGATCACTATCCAGAAATCTACCTTTAATCCTAGTTCACGGGATGCCCAAAACTACAAAATTGTTGAAGATTTGGCTCAAGCACCGTGTGCTATGTATGCTTTGGAAGTTCTACAACACTATCCCAGTCAATGTAGAATGCTCTTGGCTTCCATCAATGCTTTTGATCCTGAGTTTTCTAATAGCCTCACATTTAATCTGGATGATCATCAGCCTCGACTCTCCCACCAACTAGCTTTTCAGATCGATGTTGTTGTTCACTATCAACAAATCCACCGAACTATCTTGGATGAGGGAGCCTCTACTAGTGTCATGTCTTTAGCTTGTTGGAAAGGCTTAAAATCACATGCCCTTAACAAATCCCCTATGATGTTATGCGCTTTCGATGGGTGAGGTTTTCATCCTCACGGACTTTTACAATCCTTAGTCGTTCAGTTGGGAGAAAAAACTATTACTATTGATGTCGAGGTGGTCGACGCCCCCCTCGATTAAAACCTACTACTTGGAAGAAGTTGGTTCTACGCTATGACTGTCATCGCCTCGTCAGTGTTTCGATGTGCACAATTCCCCCATCAAGGCAAAATTGTCACTATCGATCAACTAGATTTCTGTACACCCGACGCTCGCGCCCCTGTCACCAACAAAATTCCTTTTTTGGGAGACCACCCAGTCACGTATGAAAGCATTGGTGTTGTCTTGTTAAAATATTCTAGCCTTATGGGTACTTTCACTACACCACTTCCACCCACCACACATCATATTTCCACCGTCAATATGATTTTGACTATGCCTTATCAATCTTTGGAATCATCTGACCCTTGGATTGTACCTAGTCCTATGGAATTTGATGTGCTAGGTGACACCATGCCACTTAGCCCATCCGAGGCCACATACGTGTTGATAAGGCATAGTCGAAATCATCCATTTCGACTCATTAATTTTTGGATCTTGAGGGGGGTTGTAGGAGGGGTATGATTGCTAGGTTTATGGAGAGGAAGAAAAGATGTTTTTGTGGTCTGGGATAATACAATATATTGTGATTCCTTGTCTCATTAAGTAGATTCTAGCCAAGTCTGGGGGCGGGCTATGAGAACATGGGAACAAATTTCATCTTTCACACCGTTGATAAAGAATTCTTGGAAGAAGGAATCTGACATTCCCTCCATTATGAAATCCAAATGCTCAAAGGAGGAAATAAAGTCTTCCACTTTCCCAGACTGCTTCAACTTGGGCAATCGGCCTAAATGATGGGTGTCAAAGTCAAAGAAGTCATAAATCTCTACAACAAATTGTGTCCAAGCAACATACCTTAGGAGTGAATTTCTATGCGATTACCACCATTACCATCATTCCATATCCATATGTAGGATACCATAATGATGTTTTGTTAAATAATCCACAATACCATGAAAATAGAAATAATGTTCCATTCGAGTGACCTAGCCTGTTGGATCTGAGCCATCAAATTTGTTCACCTCAATTTTAGGAAGGCATAGGTATCGAGGAGGGTGGATGGAATGAGGACCTTGGTAATGGGAAGAGTCATTATCTTCCTAATATGAAGGTTTTTCATGAGAGGTGGGGTTCAAGGATCATCCCATCAATTGCTTGAGTGTGTCTTTGATGTATTTGATGTGGGAACATTGGTCCTATAGGGTCTAAACAGAGGAATTGAGCCTGCTAATGTTGGAATTGAGAGTCTTTATGTCCTCATTGTTCTAGAGGCTGTCAGAAATCAAGGTATTGAGTTCTTGGTTGTGGTTCATGGACATTTAGAAAGAGGAAAAAATGGGGAGGTGGTTTGAAATGAAAAAAGTACAAGTGATGGGTATCAAAAAAAATGAGTAAAAGAAAGGAAGCCAATGGGATAGGTGGAAAATAAGGGATCCAGGAAGGGTGGGTGGGAATATAGATAAAAATGGTGGCAGGTGATAGGTATCATGATGATCAGGGAAAAAGGGGGAATCCAATGGAATAGGGCCCAAATAAGGGTGTTAAGTCCATGAAATTTTTTTTATTAAAAATTATAGGTATCATGGTGATCAGGGAAAAGAGAGGACTCCAATGGGATAGGTCCCAAATAAGGGTGTCGGTGGGACCACTACACTTTTTTTTAATCCTGTAGAGTTACACTTTGATCTAAATAATACTGCAATGGTGAAATGCCCCGATTCTTAACAAGAAGAAATATGTAGTAATTTTGCAACCCGAATGCAGGAGGCAAGGTTGCACAGAAATAGATCTTGTTTGTTCCTTTTATGTTATGTTTATGTCCCAAGGGTTAGGGTGTTTAGGGTTTTTATAGATAGCGGTTTTAACTATATTATGGCTCTTTGATATAAGTACAGGGTCAAATAGTAGTACTCGACCCAATATCTAAAGGAACCAACTAAGGAGGCTAGACTGTATCGTTAGTCATAATACCTAATTACTAAAGTACTAGAGAGTATCTTCTCGAGTTTTATTCTTGGTGGAACTATAGCAGTCAGGAGGTCGATCAATTGATATATGGATGGTTTCAAGATAACTAGGTCAACTTGTATACATGTGTTTTCTGATGAACTACCAATCGAAGGGGTACCAACATGGGTTACAAGGGTTTCCAACATTGTGAGCTTAGAAAGCTCTTCTATTTCCTATGTCTATTATTCCCTGACCACGAATGTATGCACTGAATGATAGATCACTGTAGTTTTAAGATGATGGAATATGTATCTACCTTGAAAAAAAATTAACCCACAATTCCTTCCAAGGAAGGTGATCTGATACCACTTGTAAGGTACCATATGTAATATAATATGCAGAAACATGAATATTCAACAAATATCAATGGAACAAAAAAATATTAAGAAGAGAAACACAAAAAATGATACCTTTATTCAGAGAAAGCAATGTTCACATGCCTCTTCAAAGGGGAGATATCTAGCAGAGCAGATCTTTATTACAATAATTCTCAAGACAAAGTTTCCCATGCCTCCTACTCTTATTTATACTAATTTTATCTTCTAAAGAACATTCTAGAGGAAGCTCTTTCTAGAAGTATAAGCTTCTATTAGGTATTCTTACATTGAATTGTTCACATTTATTAAATAGAAATTATTAATTAATTTTTTCCTTTATTACATGGAAAATAGATTATTCTATCTATGTGAGGGGTTAGGGAGTTTAGGTCCCTAACAGATCCAAGTGGAGCATGAAGGGAATTTTCGGGTGGAACCAATATGCATCCTGGACTGGAAATTCAAAGTGCTCAAGAAAAACTCCATAGGGTTAGTAAATGTTCAATGGACATACTACAACCTTGAAGATGCTACAAGGGAGCATGACAAAACCATGCGGGAAGAATACCCACAAATATTTGTTAATTTTCAAGAAAATAAAAGTTGAAAATGCAAGACTCCATTTTGGGAAGCTAGTTACCAGAAGAATATCTATGAAATTCTTGGTCATCTATGCTGATATCCCTAATAAAATAATGATGCATCCTAATGGACTAGAGGCAGTGAAGGGGGAACATCCCTTGGATTAGTAGGTTGAAAAGAATGAACGATTATGGTTGGTACTGTTATTGGAGGGTAAGGATTGCATAATTTATTTTATTTTTCTGAATATTGTGATGTAATTTTATATATGTATTTCAGCATAGTGCGGTGCATCAAGGACGATTCACAATTGAAAATATAGATGTGGCTATGGCCAAGCAATGTAAATGTGAAATGTATTTTTCTGAATTGGAAATAAATATAATGCAATACCATCTACTGGGATATGGACAAAGATGGGGGATGATTAATGAAAACGAGAGGGGGAATGCCTAGAGAGTGTCCAAGAGGGATCCAAAGGGAAATACTTTATGGGTATTAATTCAAAACCACATTTCTGAATTTTATTATCATTTTGGGGAAAACTTTTATTTTTTGGTTGAGTGTATGAGAGCCCAATCATTGAATATGTGAGAAATCACAAGTATATAAAGATAAATAAAATAATCTCCTATTTATTGATCCAACAACATATCAAGCATAATAAGAACAGAAAGGGAAAAGGAAAAAGAATACACTAGATATATGTGGTTCACCCAATTGGGCAACGTCCATAGGAAGGTTTTCTTCTATTATCTCTAGAAATCTCCTTCAATCTTACAAGAGAGAAACTCCACAATTACCTCATACAAATATAGAAGAATGATTGAGAGAAAAATATGGCGATCACATGTTATTCCTTAAGAGGCACTCTTGGAATTATTATATACAAAGAGATATGTAGGAATTACTTTCACATATTGCATGTGGGATAATTCAATTCTCCTTTTTGCAATCTCTTTATATAATATTCCTACCAAGAGTAAACTATTCCATAATAAATATGGGATATTTGTTTTATACTCTTTTACACAAGATTGTGGAAACATTATGACATAATAAAAAGACATTATTACCTTCCAAGGAATATAATATATTCCAACACTTCCCCTTAATAATGGTTGGGAGAAAATCCCACACTAATGGAGGAAGGAGTCATTACTAATTCTCTCTCTTGATGACAACTTCCCTCATCCCAAACAAAGAGAGAAGATGTACAAAATTTTCCTCTTGCATGGATTTGGTGAAGATATTGGGTTCTTGTTGCTCAATAGGACAATATTGAGATTATTGGGTTTTTGAGTACATGAGTTTCACCAATAGAATTTACTTCTGCGTAGAAGAAAAATTTGTTGGTTAGAGCTGCAGATTATCAGTTGATTGCATGTCATTTATACAAACTTGGAGCATATAGTATCTTAAGGAGATGTGTGATGGAGAATTAAATATCCATTTTTTTGGAAAAGGAATATGAAGGGATTGAAGGAGGAAAATATGTAGGAAAAGTTAACGTGCAGAAGGTATTGCATGCATGATTATGGTGGGCAACAGTTCATAAGGATTCAAAGGAATATTGTCAGAAGTGTGATGTTTTCCAAAGAGTTGGGAAGCCATCTAGGAGGGATGATATTCCACTGAGACCATAGGCTAATTTTCAAGTGTTTGATAAATGGGAAGTAGAATTTGTAGGTCCAATTAATCCACTAGCCAGAAGATCAAGAGCCATATATATTAATACAACAACAAAATTCTTTAACAAATGGGGTGAGGCAGCGACAATAAAGGATTGTAGTGCAGAGACTGCAACACGTTTTTATTTGAGAATGTGGTGAAAATGTTTGGATGTCCAAAAATATTGATGAGTGATAAGGGGACTCACTTCATTAATATTACAATTGAGGCAATTATTGAATATTTTAAGACCCACCACCAGAAGAGTACTCTTTATCACCCTCAAGATAATGGAATAGTGTAAGCCTTCAACAAGATTTTGGAGAATGCCTTTACCAAGATTTGTAATGTGAACATAGATGATTGGGATTTGAAGGTACCGACAGTACTTTGGGTGTATAGGACTACATGTAAGAAGATAACCAGAAAAACACCATTTAGATTAGTATATGGAAAGGAAGAAGTAGTTCCCTTATATTATTTGATAGCAAGCCTGTGCATTGCATAAATTACATATATAAAAGAAAGGGGTGAAAAAAAGGAAATATTGGCTCAACTGGTGGAATTGAAGGAGGACAGAAGCATAGCAGGTTTTCATTAAGTAAAGGAGAATTCATGGTATGACAAACATATCAAGAAGAATAATTTTAAGGTAGGAGATCCGGTTCTCCTCTATGAAAGTAAGTATTTGCAGCACCGAGGGAAGATTAGAATGCATTGTCTAGGGACATATCAGATACATTCCATCACAGATGGAGGTGTTGTACAACTGCAAGACTTAGCAGACAAGGACCTTCAAGTAAGGTTGAATGGTAGTCGACTGAAATTGTATAGGGACAGTCGACCCATTGAATCTCTATAGTTGAAGTGCAACAAGTAGACTTGTACATATTGTAAATAGTAGGAGTTAAAAGAAGAAAAAGGAAGATAAAAGTAGAGAAATGAAGAAAATTCCAAAAATATGTAGTTAGAGGAATAAGTGACATGTAGATAGTTCGGAATGATATTGTGCAGCATACAAAAAATTTGTGTGACATAATTTAGAAGCCTATGCATAGGAAAATTAGACACCGTGCAATGGAATGAAGAAATAACCAAAAAAGAGAAAAATGGATGAATGGAAAAGAACAGAAAATTCGAAGAATTAATGACAGGGTTTATAAAAAGGGAAAAACTAGGAATAGTTCGACACTTAGCGAATTTTGAGAAATAGAAAAATTAAGAGCGAAAATAGAGGGATCTTAAGAAAGAGAGATCGTAATTCAAATGTAAGGAAATAAAAAGGGAACACCCTAAGGTTGGTTCTCCTGGATTATTTGTAAGAGTGACCCGATAGTCAGGGAGAAAGAAGGACACAATGGAAGAAACAAAGAGTTTCATGGAGCTAGAGGATGTTACGACGTCGGAGACTGAATCTGTCAATCTGATTAGCATAGAAGAAGAAATATCAACCACAGAACATGTGCAAGTGGGTCAGAGCGCATGAAAATAAAAAAACCATAACAATGGCGCAAACCCTAATCCAAGAAGCCTTGTAGATGTGGAGGAAATGGAAAACAAAAACATAAATTCATGGCAGAGGAATTCCTAGTCGAAGATATTACAGGCCATCAGTAAATAGAGGGAGAATAAGAAGAAGAAGAAGTCAAGGATGAAGTTGTAGAAGAAAACCTATCCATGTGTGAGAAGAGGAAAACACCAAGCACAGTAGAGATGATGTTACCTTTTATCCCAAATGTCGTATTTGCAGTGGAAGACATGCTAGGGAAGGTGCCAAGACCCCAATATCGACCCAAGGATATCTTTCTTTCTTGTCTTCTTGCCTATTGTGCTACTTCCTTATTGAACCGAAATTTTGTCTTAGGATGACTGAAAGGATGGGATGTACCTCTAAATGCCTCTCATTCACACTTGGAACATGTTGCTAAATATATTGATATGGTCCTATAAATACATGGCCATTGTATGTTTAAAAGGAATGAATTCATTTTATTTTTATGCTTCCCATTTTCTCTTAGAGAATCCATTGGTTCTCTTGAGAGACCATTGAGAAATCATAGCATTTGGTAAGATTCTCACCTCTTGAGAAACTTGACCAAGCATTTCTTCAACATTTTTAGATAGGAGAGTCAATCTCTATTTTGGGGGGACTAAAGAGACATCCTAAGGAGCAATAGGGGATCCATAGTCCCACTTTTCTCCTTTGGTGTTCTCAATTCAAAGATCGCTTTCCATTTGGGTAGTTATCTCTTGTGTTAATTTCTTGCATATTTTAGAATTTACTTGTGCTTGTTTTTCTTTCATTTATTGGTTATTTCTTTTCTTGTTTACTATTTTTTAGATACACTAATATACTAATCATTTATATGTTGTCTTGTTGGTCCAACAAGGCAGTTAAAAGACCTCTTTTTTCTCACCCAAGTGGAAAAAGAAACCCAAATTTTTGGCAACCATATTGGGGATTTGGATAAAATTCCTTCCCTTTTGGACTCTTAGAGATTGTAATCTCACTCTCCTGTGTTTGCAGGGACCAAAACTGGCCCATACCATCCTTCAAAAACTGCAATTTATTCGTTGGTTGATAGAACTCATTTTACATTTTTGGCCTGCCATTTCTCTCTGTGTGTGTAGGTTCAGGGTGAAAAGTTGCTTGGTGAACACTCTGTATAATTGTGAAAAATGTTCCCTCTGTGAAAATGTCTGAGGAAAATCCACACAAAATCTCCTTTTCACTTGATTGTAAGGGATTTTGAAGTTGATTTCACCAAGTAGTGGTAGGTTATTTCCCGCACTTTGTAAAAGCCATAAAAATTAGGGGTTAATTTCTTTCTTGCATAGGCACTAAGTCACACATAGACATCTAAGAGAATAAAAAGAACCCCACCATATTTTCTCTTATTTGTTCCCATATGGATGGCTTAGTATATCATATGGATTTTAAACTAAAGATTTTATTTTGAAAAATCACCACATTAATTTGGGACTAGGAGACTATTTTTCTAATCTTGGAGTATGCTCTTTCCTTTCACCTTTGTGTGATCTTGGAAATCAGAAAAAGAGATTTCATAAGAAATCTCCATCTCCCTTTAAAATAAATCATTTTAGGAGAGGCTAATACCTCTTTAGTTTTCTTTATTCAAACACGATCTAAAAGGTTTGTAAGGGCCCATACATGCCCACATGTGCACAATCTTAGGATACTTTCAATTTTTAGAGAAAAAAACCTAGGAAGTTTAAAATATTTGTATGGTCCCATACATGCCCACACGTCGACAATATAGGGATAGTTTCAAAGCATTATTAGATTAAATAACATTTTAGGGAGATTAAAATATCAAGAGCAAGGACCCACATGTCCACCATGCTAGTTACCTAGGGATTTTTCAATTTTTGCAAGGATTGTTTTTTAACCTTAGTAAATTAGTGATAAGAGATATTTGTAAAGGACCAAGCGATGTCCACATGTTAAAATTTTTATCACTAACTTATTGAAAATCATTACACACTTCCACTTCTTGCACACAACATCACCACTCACTCAAAATGTTTTTATTAGATACTTGAAAATGTAGTATGCTCTTCTCCCCACAACCATAAGCGATATTGGAGGATAAGAATGGTTTCATTTTTTTAATGAAGGTATTTTGTTGATGTCATTGTTAAATAAATGAGGTTTACCCATGACCCCAACCTCACAAACCACTTTAAAATCCTCAAAGAAACCATTAAACAACACACCTTTAACCTCCACATGAGGAATATAAACCAAAATTATAGTCTAAGTTATTATTTTGGGGATAGGTATCAAAATAACTCCCCATTATCCTTTTCTCATTAAAACTTAGAAGTTATGAAATAGGGTACCAAAATCCTCCAAATCAAGCATTCTTGCACCATAAGGTAGTGACACAACTATGAATGGTTGAAGTTCGAGGTCTAGTTGTTATGTGAGTGCCTCCTTGGGTCACCCAACCCTTGGAAAGAATCCATCCTGTGACCCATTTCTGAGGCCGAAAATATGAATGTCGTTCTTGATCGAGGTAAATTAGTGGTCAAATATAGGTTTTACCTACCCAGGTTGCAGTTGTGGGTTGCAATCATACCTTCATAATATTTTGAATAGATATTAGGAAATATCATTGGTACTTTCAGGATATGACCCCTTCACTCCTCATTATAACTGATTATTCATACCTTCATTAGCTCCTCTTCCAATGGATTCATTCCCCACTATTGAGTGCTTTTGGAAGGCCCAATAATTTTTGAGAGGAAGGATGATAGGTTTATCAATACACGTGCATTTTATTTTATTCACCCACATGGATAAAACCATTGAAAATCTTACATTGTTACTTTCTTTATGTATGATTGCCACTATTTGACTACATACAATTTCGAAATACATTTTTGAGATAGTCTGCAAAGAACTTGTTCTTTTATTTTCTTCTCACCACCACTTTCACACATTCACATATCATCCAGAATCATAGGAGAACCACAAAATCCCCATCCTTCTAGATTCTTGAGAAACCTCCCTCCAATTTTGGGGGTGTCTGCAATTTTGCTAACACATCATCACAACCAACACATACACCAGTAACTGCCATGGTTCTAGAATCAAATTTTCTTGGATCTACCTTTATTGGCACCAATACCCAAAACACCTCACCTAATATTCCTCCACCACAAGGAGGCATAACAAAATCTTATTCGCAAGGTACAAGCTCTCAACCATCCTCACAAGGGAACACTTCTCCAATTCCACACACCATGGAAGGCAACACCCCCATCATGCCATACTTGGATGTTGACATGTTTACATGAAGAGTATTATTTTCATTGATGGAAATAACAACAACAAAAATGGCATGGTTACAGGAAGAATGTGCTTGTCATTGATGGAAAGAACAACATCGAGGATGGCATATTGGAAACAATGATGGAAAAAAGGAAAGTAATGATGATAGCATCAAGAATTATTGTCTACAAGATTAGGAGGAATAGCACAGAGTTTCACATAGAGCACAAGTGTGTGCCAGGGATGAGGTTAACTTCATTGCCAAAGCTCAAGAGATATAGTGTTCTTAGAAACACAAATGAGACCCAAACTCATCAGGACTCCCAGAAGGATCAAAGCTCGAGTCCTTTAAAACTTAGAAATTCTTTGAGTCCGGAGGAAGCATCAGCTCAAGAGGAGGAGTTGCAATGACCATTGGATCAAATTCTAGACAAGAGGAACGAGTGTGCAGAGAGGAGGAGAACAGATCTTAGCCATTAGATATGAGTACGTGGACCAATAGTCATTGGATCCCAAGGAAAGTGCACGAGATGAGGTTTGAAGTCATCAGAACCATCCATTGTCAAGTTTGACAGGCGACAATAGATCTGAGAGTTTTAAGAATCGAACTTTGAAATATTTGCAAGGGGCAGAGTGGATTCAATCCTTGTCATTGATGTTGGGAAGGACACGTGGTGAGAGATCATCATTTCGCTGACTCGCAAAATGGAAAAGTCAAAGGTGAGAGTTGTAGGAACTTGCGATGTCTGAGTTCATGAGTTGACCTGAGCCCTTAGATTGTGGGGAGTTGTGGACCATCAGATGCAGTGGATTTGCAAGGATGATATGCTCAGGTGAAAATCTTTGAGAGACGAAGTCGTGAAATGAGAATTCACGATTTTATCTAGACCGTTGGATTGTGGAGAGTCATGGAGCGTCAATCCAACATAAGCATATATCGAGAAATTAGGAGTTGAAGAAAGGAGGTTATCTAACCTTCGACATCGTGAAATGAGAAGTATCGATGAAATATGGACGGTCAGATCACATAGGGTTTTGGACCGTTGATTTGGCACGATCAAGAACGAAGTCCAAGTTCTCGAAGAAGAGATCTAGATCGTTGAAGTACGGAATATCGTGGGTCATCGATTGGACAAGATTTAAATCACGAAATGTGAAGTCAGGATATGATCCAGGCCATCGGATCACCTAGGATCATGGATTGTTGATCTAGAGCAAGTTTCAGAAAATTGAAAGTCGGGAGAAGGGAGGTGAGTAGTCCTCCAACTTTGTGAAATGCGAAGCCCCGATAATATCTGTACCATTGGACCACATAGGGATTTGGGTCATCGATCTAACACAGAGCGTTGAATCAAGAATTAGGAGTTGGAAGAGTCAAGGTTGGATCATGTTCAAACACCTGACACGCGAGGTTGCGATTTGATCACAACCGTTGATTGAGGTAGCATTGTGGACTTTTGATCTAACACTACAAACTAAGTTAGAAATCTCACAAAACATGAAGCGATGGAATGTTTGGCCTGTGGTCATAGCTAAGTTCACATCATCGAAGTCTTAAGGGAGGAGCTAGCACATCTCTAGGCTCCACATCAGAGATCGTTGAGATCGTGAAGCACCCTTTTGATTAGCGAGCGATCATAGCTAGGAATCACGTGGAGAGAGAATAGAGGAATGATCTAGCATTGCTAGGCTCCACCTCAGAGTTTCACGAGTTGGGAAAATCTAGGTGACTCACAATCGATCACGTGAAACATGAAATCACGAAATGACTAATGGTTAGGCATAAGGTCACCGTCGATGGTCATGTGAAAGGAAGGGGATTAGCCAAGAAAGATAGCACCCACTGTGTAGATTTATCAAAAAGGGAAAAGGTGCCAAAGGGATGAGCGTGTAGAGGTTTTGTCACTAACTTCTAGAAAAGAGTGATTGTATCTACCAGATAATTTGAAGAGGCTTCAGGGTGATCACCGGAGGGGCTGAAGAGTCTCGAGGTAACTACTAGTGGTATGAATATTAATCATAGAGACAATTGACAGATGGAAAAGTATCCAAGATTGTGACTTCCAGAGAAGCCAAATAATCCCAGCATAATGACCATTCATTATGAGAAGAATGGTTATAACCGTAAAGAATACAAAGAGTTTCTAGGATGATCTGTGTAACATCCCGCTCTGGCGCACTTAAAAAACTAATTCTTTGAGGACACTTGCTCGCAAGTGATCTAGACTTTTCTGATATTAATACATTTATGCTTGATTATGATGCGTTCTGATAGATGACATGATGTTTTACTAC
>SNQJ01S0117009.1:0-22117 GCA_010110895.2 Picea sitchensis | reverse complement strand
CCATTTTTCACTCCTTGAATCCTCCCCAAAAAGAGGTTATAGAAAGAATGGTAGACTTTATTCAATTCTGGTCTATTCAGAAGACCCAACTTGTACAGCATGCCCCACACTCAATATTTAACATCCGATTCTAAAAATCGCACATAATAAAATACAGTATGTACTATTTCCAATGGAAGTGGTCCCACTTCATTTGGATTCTGTATGAAGAAGTTATGACTATTTTACCTGGAACATTTGTTTATTGACTAGCTTCAGGACTGGTCACAAACCCTATCTTCCACAGAATGTATCTCCATAATTATAGCGAGTCAAGAGATGAAATTTTTACCAGAGGTACCCTGATATGTCTTCTCAATACCATAGTGATTTCACCATCTTAATCATTCTAGAAAAAAACGTTATAGAAAAAATGGTAAGATGACCTGAAAATAAGACACCTTAGAACACATCACCAAAAGACTTCATCCTCCCTTGAAATTCGGCGTTGTTTACCTCTTATTTCCTTTCAAATTCAACTTATTTCAAAATGAATGTATAATGATGTTTATTTATACCATTTATGTCACTTCATTTTAACATTAGGTCCGACCTAACACTTTCTTATTTTGTTATTCATTTCTTTAATTATCTTCAGGGCCTACATGTACTTCCTTCTTCAATTCACTTTGTCATCTTCAAAAATTCATTTCTCCTCAACCATGAGGATCCAAGTGATGTGCCACATACCACCAGAAAAAACATGATGTATACAATCCATTCATGGGTGTTTTATATGCATGTGCATTTTCCTTCATGTCCAACTACCTTTATCAATCTTGTGGTCCAAAATCCATGACTAGGGTTGACATCAATGACAACAACCAATCTTCCAACAGGTTTCTCCCTTTATGGGCTTCCTCAGGAATATCTGTCTTTGTGTGTTTCAAGTGTGTGATTGATGGTGAATACTCTATTACTTACTTCATTGAATTATTGTGGTCATCATTGAATGTTTTGTAATGAGATTAAAATGGTTAGAATTGTTTAAGCACAGTAACAACTGATTTACCTCCCCCCCCTCTCAGTTTTCCAACATTGGAATCACTCAATATTACATATCTGACCAAATTGAAAAATTATCCCATATTACATGACCCCACTTTGTTGAATATTCCCACCAAGATACCTTTTGATATCCCAAAATTCAAAGGCAAGCCCGGAGAAGACCCAACTAAACACATCATGTATTTTCATTTGGGGTGTTCTTCCAACAACATTAAGGAATATTCCATTCATTTAAGGTTATTTCAATGAACCCTCACCAGAAGTTCGGTCAAATGGTATGTATATGAGAAGTCAGGGTCCCATATGACCTTCGAATCATTATCAAAATCCTTCCTATCATTATTCCAGTTACCTGTATGTCATGACACGAGTTTGGACATTATTTCAGAGTTCAAACAAACCACCGTTGTCCATATCGTCGACCATATTCATGAATGACATAGAAGAATAATTATTTGTAAGGTTGATAATACCCCTCAATAATGACTAGACTGATTCCTCGAGTCTTTAGTCACCACCATTACCAAATATTTGGCCACAACTTTCCCTCAAAACGAAGATGATGCCATCACAAAGGCTCAATAATTTGATCTCATTTATTCCCAATCAGGGTACCTCTACTCCATCCTTATAGAGGTTCCTTGTCCTGTGCTTTTTTGTTAAGATAAACCTGCAACATCGCATGATGTTGATGGGATAATTTGATCCATGGCCCATATTCATCCACATGCTCAATCAGTACCCATGTTTGGGTCTAATCAATACCAACCAATATATGGGGGAAACCCATAATATCCTCCTCCACCACTTCAACCAACATTTGTGACACCCTGCCTCTTCCTCCCTCAATCAGATCACATGTACATGTATGCCCCACCAACCAAGTGTAAGTAACGGCACCAGGACCACTTCCAACCACACCATATAACCCCATGAATGGAGAAGGAACCTCCACCTCATATAATTAGTATGGAGCCCTTGTTGGTTTGGTATTTTGACTATTTTTCCAATGTCCAAATCCTTTTTGCATACAACAATTGTATATTCTATGTTCTTATTTCGCCATTTTTAAATGTATTATCAACCTTTATGCATCAATTCACCTTGGAATCACACGAGGTATGTATAATCATCATTTTTCAATGGTTTTATTATTAATTCATCTTCAGTTGATTGATTATGATGATCTAATGTTTTTGTTTGCTTGCAACAGGTTGAAATTGCGATACAACCTTCCATCTAGTCCCTCATTCGGCCCTTCGTCTAGACCTCCATATGACACTCAATACGACACTCGAAGCACAAAGGAGATGGTGGTTATCACATTGGCAGGATTTGATGGACGAATCAAGGACATGGATTTTATGCCCACTCGTGCCCTCCAACTATGGATATTGATGCATTTAGAATTGGGTAGTTGCAGCGACTGCTAAGTGTAGTGCACGAGACTGTTAGGAAAATATGCCTTATGTTAAATTGAATTTAATGAAATCACTTTTTTTAGAGAGTTTCGACCCTTCCATTGGTCGACCTCTCAAGCTCTGTGATAATATATAAATACTGTTGTCTATGCCATGAAGAAGACATGAATTTTCTTTTATACATAGACATTATCTCCATTTTGTTGTATACTATGTTTTAATGATCAATGCCAATTTTGTGTTAACTCAGTGACTATGTTTTCCTCTTGAAGTATTTCCACAACCTTTTGGGGGACCCACCAATTGTCTGGGAATTTTTTTATACCAGTATATATGTGCATCTATCTAATTTCATTTCATACTTCTTCAATTTCGAAGTTTCTTGTTTAAATTCCATTCACTATGTATATATTTTAATTTCAGATTGTTTGTTCACTGTGTATATATTTTAATTTCAGATTTCTTGTTTAATTCATCTCCCTATATATCTTATCTAATTTGCAGATCATTTTCTGAATTCTGTGTGTCATAGAGTATGTGCGGACGTCCATGGTTCCTTGTTGATATTTAGACTACTAACATTTTATTTGCAGTTCGTAGTTTACTTGTGTAGAAGTTGTTTTATTATGTTGTCATGTCTTTTCCTCTCTAGATATAAATCACTTTGTAGAGTACTAATTTAGATAGTTCTTATTTATTAATTTGTAATTTCAAATACTCTCTGTAGGGTTTCTTTATTTGCTAATTTTTCTTTTAGCATCAGCATGATAGGATAGAAGTGGATTTTGAGTTATGATTTCCAGTAGCATCTTAGATGATTTTGAGTATGATCTTCAATGGTAGCTTAGTTAACTTTAGGTTATGATTTTTAATGAGATCCTAGTTATGAATTTGAATTATGATTTCTAATTAGCATTAGTTATGAGTTTATAGGTTTGCACAAGAGTATTTTCATTGTTATCTTAGTTATGAATTTGAATTAGGATTTCTGATTAAGTGTTAATTATGAGTTTGTAGATTTGCTTGAATTAGTGATTTTGAACAAAGTATTTTCCAACAGTTGTGTGATAGAGTGAATGATTGATTTTGAATCTCTTCTACGCAATGTTTAAATATTATATGGATTCCAAGAACATTTAGTGTTGCTTTTATGATGGAAACACTTTATGTAGACTGCCTTATCCATACTTTACATTTCTCTGTATAAGTTAGCATTGAGTTAATTTCACTTGAACTGTCATTAGTAGTTAGATTCCATCGTGATGTCATTCACCACCGAAGACACAATCATCACATTTGAATACTGTCACAACACTCTTGATTTCAGTTAGGTAGATTAGTGTGTGATTTTTTACTTTAAGAATATAGTTCACCTGTAAAGATAGTTTCAACAGATTAATTGCTTACTTGCTTGTTCATTCAGAGGTAGATAGATCAAATAGCTCAGAAATAGATTACTTGTTATTTTCTTATTCAAAGATAGATTGAATAGATAGATTAAATAGCTCAGAAATAGATTACTTGTTATTTTCTTCTTTAGAGATAAATTAAACAATTCATAGTCCTAGATTGTTTAAAGCTACTTAGATCAAATAGTTCTAGAATTGCTTGAAGCTCATTAGTTAAAGGTTTCTTTATATATATTAGAATATGTTGTTTTAATAGATCTTAAAAATCATTTTCTAAAAGTAGGATTGTAAATTGAAAAGAGTGTTGATCCCTAGGGTAAACCTTCTCCTTAGCTAGCTAATATTTCCATTATATTTTCTTTCTTCCTTGGATCATACTGCGAGTTGAAAATATAATTGATGGAAATTAGTACATATAAAATACCTATCATTTTTGGCGTCGTTGTCGGGGAGTTGTCTTAAGGTAGAAAATAGTTAGGAAGTAGATCATTTTTAAACATTAGCACTAGTTTGGTGGTGGAGGAAATTTAAGACGAGAGGTAAGAACCTATGCATTTGTTATAGCAGGTTCCCCCAAACACAATGGTAGTTTTTATTTTTGTACATCTTTCATGAACAAACCTAGGGACCCAAAGGGAAGATATATCAAAAACAAACCAATTTTTTTTATCAAGGTTCCTTCTAAACTTTTTGGAGGAAGGAACACTCCACCCATAAACTCCACAGAACGATACTGGAAAGTAGGGGATAACTCAACCCAAATAGCTAAAGAAGTCTTTGAAGAGACAAAAATTGGGGAAACTATAGAGCAGAAAATTGAAACATCAACAGTAGTGGGACAGGAGGCAACACCACTCAAGCCTTCATTAGAACCAACTAATAAAACCTTTTCCTTTTCACCACCATCAAGGGACTCTAACTTTGTAGATATCATTGACCCTGAACAGGCGAATTCTATTTTTGGTAGTTCAGACAATATAATTGTATCCCAATTTGAAACAACAACTTTGGCAACAATAGTTTCAATAGGATCGAGTAAAGTCCCAAACATCCAAATAGTAGATAAATATTCCCATCGAAGGGATGCCCTTACTGGAAAAGAACCTTGGGACTCTTTGTTATCTTCAAGGATAAAACCATTAAGGTATTCTATCTTTGGGAATAAAATTAGCATGGATGATCGAGAGGATCACAACCATGTGAGACATGATGAGGGAGAAGAAGTTGGAAACCAAATAGAAACCACCTTTGGGTTTCCAATTTCGGATACCAAAAAAAATGTCAACATGAAGAACATTCCACTCTCTGCACTTCCCA
Source organism: Picea sitchensis (assembly GCA_010110895.2). NCBI lineage: Eukaryota > Viridiplantae > Streptophyta > Pinopsida > Pinales > Pinaceae > Picea > Picea sitchensis. The sequence goes on along the minus strand of SNQJ01S0117009.1, from coordinate 16,923 downwards.
CCTTTTATGGTAAAAGTAATGAAGACCCAAATACCTTCCTATTTGAGTTTGACATCTTGTGTAGAAGCTACAACTATTTGCAAGATGCCCATAAATTAAATTTTTTTCCTGCCACTCTCAAGGATTCTGCACTAAGATGATTCATGGGATTAGGAGAGTCCAATATTAGGTATTGGGAAGACATGAAAGCTATATTTCTTAAGAAATACCAAGACTATTGCAAATCCAAGGATTATCGTAATGATATTTTTAAAATTCAACAATTAGAGGATGAGAGTCTCGAAGATTACATGGAACAATTTTATTATACCTCACATAAATCAAAATACCATGACCTTTCAGATGATACATTCATGAATCTTTTCCTTAAGGGAATTTTGGAAGAATATCTAGAGACACTTAGCATGATTGGATTAGGTGACATATCCCATAAACCATTCAATGAAATCTGTGAAATGTGTAGAAATTACTCGAGGAGTAGGGCCAAAAATGGGAAGAGTGTTTGGGATCCTTATATTAGAAACCTAAAAATAGTTAGTTTAGGTGGTATTACAAGGGTAGAGATAGGAAACCTATTGGAGAACTTGAAAACCGATATCCTAAGTACAATAGGTTCCCAGTTGGACACCCTAAATATTAAGAAGAAATAGGAGGAAGAGAATGCATCAATGTGCATATTGTGTCCAAGGTGTAGGAGGAAGCATTCCTCAAGGGAGTTGCCATTAAAAAACATTCTATTTTCTGGCTTCTTCATTGAATACCCAACTGAAAAAATATCATCACTGACCAATTTATTAGCCATTTATATAAGTGGGTATCCTCGAGAATCTTCTTATGCACCTAAGAGGCCATGGAGGCCTAGGATTCAACCTACATACTAGGATCTACCACCTCAAGTTCCACCTTATTATCAACAACCACAATAGTGGAACTCACCAAATTGGAAAAATTGGTCTCCACAGTATGCTTCAAACCACCCTTGTCTACAAGGATGGAGAGGAGGGTATACCAAAGGAAACACTTAGGCTCCACCTATTCCTATGCCCACTCATCCTTACCCATAGTTTCCATCAAACATCCAACAAATTTTTCTAGGTTTTTTTCCCCCACCTTTACCTCCTATTCCACAAAAACCCTAAAAATACTAGAATACAAGCTCCCCAAGATCAACATTATTACCGACACAAACGGTGCCTAGCCTGAGTAACAAATCAACTCAACCTCTTCATAATGTTGAGCTGCAAACCTTCCCAACATATGTTATTTCTCCTGTTCCATTGCATGATATTCAACTAAGGTTGGGAAAAGTTCTGGATAGACAGAGGCCTTCAGTAATCATTTGGGAAAAATAAGAAGATGAAAATCATGAACAAACCATAGATGACACTAAGTGGGAATATGTTATAATTCCTAAATACTAGGAACATAAGCTTCCCCAAAGTGAATCTTCACATATTACAAAATCCCCTTCTTATCCAAAAAGATTAGCAATTGAGAAACCAACCATTCAAGAAACATTTGACATTTTAAATGAATTAAATAATATTTGTGTCAAAATTCCCCTGTTACAAACCATAAAGGACATTCCAATTTACAGTAAGGTGGTCAAAGAATTGTATATCAAGAAACTAGGTAGTAAATAGAAATACCCTCCAACAATACATTTTATAGGATAATTGTATGAATACATATCATAGCATCCTAGGGTCACAAAGTATGCAAACCCACAGAACCTCGTAGTAACTATAAACATTAATACGTTTCCCATTGGAAATATTGTCATAGACCTAGGGGAATCCATTGATGTTATGACTGCTACTACCTTGGAGGAATTACAGTTGAAACTCCTTCTTAGACCTACCCCAACTATTTTGGAATTGCCAGATAAGACAAAACTTATACCTGAAGGAATCTTGGATGATATCATAGTTACATTAACATCATCGGAATATCCAGTAGACTTTCTTGTCATTCATTCAAAGGATCCTCCTAAAGGGAATCCCATTATCTTGGGAATACCTTGGTTGGACAAAGACAATGCATTTATTGACTGTAGAGAAGGTGAAATGACCATATCTAATGGAATTTCTATACATAAGCTTACCATATACCCACCAACTGAACCTATTATGGAGAATATATGGTGGCTTGAATTTCCATATGAGAATGAGAACTGGGAAGAACCCGTGTTGTCGAGTGATCATTCCTAGGCACTTTAGGAGCAAACAATGGAAAATGTGCTAAATGAATTTATTTCTACTATCATGTGTGTTGATTGACAAAAAGGGAATTATTTTACTTATGAAGAATATGTTGCTATATTGTAAATCTATTTCCTTTTTAAGCATCAATTGAATAATGAATTTTTATTATTCTTAGAAATTGCTTGTTCTAAATTAGCCATTTTTACAAGATTTCTATCTTCCTTTCTCTCAAGGCATCTTTAATGGAAGTTGTCCATAACCTCCACCACTAAAGGATATCGGGAAGTTGTTAGAGAAATATTTTCCTCACCCTATGAAATCTTGCATAGAGGGCCTTATTCCATTTCCCTATGCAGACTTATCTTCCCTGTTGATAAAATCCAGAGACAAAAATACAAATTTGTCCACTTGTATGCATCTTGCACACTATACAACAACCGTATACGCAAGATTCTATACTACAACCCATGTACATCGGGATTTGTGCCAAAAAATCAAAATTAAATGTCAGGTTTCCATGTCATGATAGGACATCTCTGATCCTTTGTCTTCCATATACTAGAAACATTCTGACTTGGCCCTTCAGTTATATTTTGAAGGATATAAATGGGCCAATTCTGAGCTATGGAAACCAAGAAAGAATTCAACTTTGAGAGAAAATTTACTTTGGAGAAATTATTAATTCATATTGAGTCTTCATCCCTTTGTCCTTTAATTCTGAACACAGTGTTCAACCCCCAAGATCTTCCCTTATTGATGGAGAACCTCATTGTCTCCCTTCTATGAGCTTTCCTTTGGTGGAGGCCTAGCTGGAAGGAACTTGGTCTCTCAGTTTCGAACCGTTCCGACATGAAAGTCTGTAATATTTTTGCTTCTGCTGATCATTTATTAATAGAAATACTCTCTTCTCGTCCAATTGATGTCTTGAAAATATATGAGTTATTATCCATGGGCATGTTTGTTTTGTATATTAATGGATTATGCTATCTAATTTGCTAACCTTTCATATTATCACTATATGGTTTCTCTACCTTTTTGTTGAGAACTTGTTCCAGGTATAAAGCTTTGGGTGAAAGTGCTCAATGGTGGACATCATCAAACATCTAGACGAGGTAGGTACCTCTCGTATCTTGATTTAAAATTAGTTTATATAGCATGTTTTTGGGATAGAGTTGATTTCTGCATTCATATCCGCCTGTTGTGGTTTACCCTAGCCATAGAGAGATTTTCCTCGTAACAGAAGTGAAACCGTGTCTTATCAAACCTAGAGGTTGCTCGTACAATTTCCCCAAGAACCCTGAGTGGGTGAGTAAAGTATCTTTATGAAAGAGTAGAAAGAAGGTATGATTAGAGGTTATCCATGGAAACACCAATATAACTTTAAAAAATAAGAAAGTGAGTAGGGTCGAAATATACCTTTCTATTATTTTCCAATGGTACCATCCACTACAGACTAAAAATTCTTGATTATACCATATCTTTAGACATGCTACGTCCACTTAAGTATCTCTTACATCAGGAAAATATATAAGGAATACATAAAGAAGAGTCATCCTCTAACTTAAATACCATCTCAGTCCAAAATAAAAAAAAATTAGAGATGCCTCCCCATATTCTTGCAAAAAGAAATCTTTATACAAAAATCTTAAAAGATGGTGGACCAGTCTCTGTTGTAAGGGTGTAAGAGGTTAACCCGTCAGGATACTGAACAGGTGTGATGGCAGTGGGTACCAACCTATGGTATGACTAGGTAAACCTATCAGAGTACTAAAGAGGCTTGCTGGCAGTGGGGAATTCTACCTAGCGAGGGTGATGATCTGAAAATAAATAAATAAAATTCCTAAATCTTAAAACTTGTCCTGATGTGTGGAATTACATGTAGGAAAAGATGAAAAGAAGTATGCATGGTTAAGAAAAGGTCAATGAACTCCATCAATATGCCATTGGGAACTAACTTTAATACAATCCTAAGACTCTCTCTCCTACCTCTTCTTAACTATACACATGATGTTCTATCCTACAGGTGGGGCCATATTTTAACCATCTTGTTAGACTAATGTGTGAAATTTATCTCTACACTTGGAAAACTGTAAATATTAGGCTACTGGGATAATTAACTGGTTCCCTATGTATTTCACTGTGAGGTGTCACAATACTTAGGAGTGGGGCAGGGGTTTCCTGAGATGACAAATGATAAACACTACCATGTATATTACAATCCATGAAAAGAGAAAGTAGAATATCTGTCAAAAATTCTGTCATATTGTTTCTACAATATCTTCGACTATTATATCAACAATTGTTTGTATTGATATGCTAAATTATATACTGCTGACATCACTGTGTGTTATAATCCTGTTGTCCATTTTTATGTTTATATAATGGAAGACTTCTTAACTGGTTCCTTGTGACAATTACATATCAATAACAAACTGCTAAATGCTCACTATCATATGTATTACAAGCCTATGAAAAGAGGAACAAGTTGTTCTATATTGTTACAGATCGATGACAAGGAAATCGACAATGGATACTCTATTCATACTCATCCTATCCATGCTCCATGATCCTTTCCACCATGCCTGCCAAAAATTATCCAAGCTAAGTGCTATGGGTGAACATCCATTTACAATGGGATAATTTCCACTTACACAGGAGGACTAGATAGAGTGTTATCTGGAGGACCAGATGGAGTTCCATTTCGAGGACCGGATGGAGTGCCATATAGAATATAGGCTGAAGTGCCATATGGAGGATCATGTGAGGTATGTATATACTTTAAATCATCATTATCGCATGTAGGTATGATCACTTGAATTAATTACACCCATTGCAATGGTAATTTAGATGAATTGAATGGTATATTTTTCAAATTCCAGGTTGGTAATCGAATTAAATTTATAAATGCATTTTATGATAAAATGTCCAAGTCCAAACTTGGACAATGATCTAATTCTTACGTGATTTTGTTTGCCTCCAAAGTACACACCATTCAAATTCAAACCCAACACAATTATGGTCACACATGACGATCATGCATGACAAATTCTCCCACGATTCAACCCTTTCCATCACAATTGCATTAATAAATGGGTACTTTGCCCCAATTTTTCATTTCTCTCATCCTCTATTCCTATGTCACGCTCACCCTCTACCCAATTTCATACTTTTCTCATCCCTCTCTCTGTAACCATGTCTAACCACTATGAACCATCCTCCTACATTGAGCCACTATCCATTCCAGAATTCACAACGTGTAGAGAGATCTTCATCCGTGCAGGTTGGGGACCATTCCTGGCTAGTCTGCAGGGCCACGACGATGGTGTCTCTCTCCAATTATCTCTTGGGTTCGATGGGGTATTGGATTGCATAGGGTCTCTGGTTTTCTTGGTATCCGAAGAATCCATTTCCTCATCCAAGAAATTTCCACGGGTTGAGGATCGATGGTTCAAACACCATCAATTTCCATGTCTAATATATAACAAAGTGTTCAATCCTGAATTCCAAAATGTCTCTGGATCCAAAGGGTACTAAAAAATAATTGATCAAAGATGAATTGATTGACCCCCTGATCATAATTACCAGGCTCATCACTTGTGAAGGTAGGTACTTTGTTTTTAAATCTTGTCATTTTCATATGTTAGACCATTTTCAATTTAATAAACCCTTGAATTTTCCTCTCTACTTCCTGAAAAGCCTTGAGAAAATGTCTTCCCAGGTCCGTAAAAATTTGGCCAACCCTCACAACAATTTATTCCACCATGGCCTCATTAAATTTCTAGTTATATCCGAATTGAGAAAACAGAGTCAGACATGGGATGATTTCCTCTACCAATTCTCAAATCCCCATCTCACATTTAATACAAGCAAGAGTTCAATCAATTTAGGGGTTGTCACCCCACCTAAGCCTCATTCTCCAAAAACTCCAAACCCTCCAGTTCAAACTATCTCCTTGTCTGATAAAAAGGCCAAGAAAATTGTTGATTCCCCTACAGCCTCATCTGGTAAGAAAATTAAAAAACTTGTTGATAATTCCCCATTGCCTTCAACACCTATCGATTCTAAACCTAAGAAGCTTCAAGATGCATTCCATCAAGATTTTCCTTCAATTCCTACAAAGAGGAGAGGAGCTAATCAATTCAATGGGAAATCCTTTCGAAGAAGCACTCGAAGTATGAGTGGAAAGACAAATATAAAACCTCCAAGTATTTTGTATCCTATTAAATTATCTTTCAATAATGAGATCCCCCAAAAAAGACTCATAGAAGTTTGTGTAGAGGAATCTAAGCTTGATAAAGAGGTCAAATCTGAACCTATTACACGAAGTCTCCCTCACAAACAAATTGTTACTCCTTCCTCCCAGATGCCTACACCGTATTCTAAAGTTGATATAACTTATACATCTATCAAGGAACCAAGGCCTTCCTCTCTTGAGACATATCATCACGCCCCAACTATTGAGAAATTGAAACAACAAAATGCTCAGTTTCTTCAACAATTGGCAGAATGAGAAACTGTGGATAGGCATTTGCACAATGACAATGTTTTACTGGAAGAAAAGGTAAACTCTCTTCAACGATTGGTTGATCATATTACCACCACCAATCAAAGTCTCTGAATGCAATTGAAAAATTGCAAAAGTCCTAAGACAAAGTCCCCAGGGCATGAGAGAGAAGCTTCTAAAGCCAATCCACCCCCTCCTTCACAAGTATAGTTATGTCGGATGATCCATTTTTGTTTGCAGAGGGACCTGCAAATCCTTAGGCGTGGGAGAAATGTTGGTTTGGTGTTTTGACTATTTTTCAATGGCCAAATCCTTTTTCCATACGAAAATTATATATTCTATGCTCTTATTTTTCCATTTTTAAAGGTATTATCAACCTTTATGCATCAATTCACCTTGGAATTGCACGAGGTATGTATAATCATCGTTTTGAAATGGTTTTATGATTAATTCATCTTCAGTTGATTGATTATGATGATATAATGTTTTTGTTTTCTTGTGATAGGTCAAAATTGTGATCCGGCCTTCCATCTAGTCCTTCGTCTAGACCTCCATCCAACACTCGATCCGACACTTCATCCGACACTCAATCTAGCACTCAGAGCGTAGAGAAGTTGGTGGTTAGTACATCAGAGGGATTTGATGGACGAATTAGGGACATGGGTTTTATGCCCACTCGTGCCCTCCAACTATGGATCTCGATGCTTTTAGAACTGGGTAGTTGTAGTGACCGCTAAGTGGAGCACACAAGACTGTTAAGAAGAGATGCCTTTTGTTAAAATGAATTTAATAAATATTTTTTTTTTAGAGAGTGTCGACCCTTCTAGTGGTCGACCTCTCAAGATCTATAATAATCTATAAATATTGTTGTCTAAGCCATAAAGAAGACATGAATTTTATTTTATACACAGACATTATCTCCATTTTTCTGAATACTCTGTTTTAATGATCAATGTCAATGATGCATTAACTCAGTGACTTTGTTTTCCTGTTGAAGTATTTCCATGACCCTCTGGGGGGGGCACTAGTGGTCTGGGTAGTTGTTTATATCAATATATATGTGCCTATCTAATTTCCTTTCATACTTGTTCAATTTCGAAGTTTCTTTTTTAAATTCCATTCACTACGTATATCTTTTAATTTCAGATTGCTTATTCACTGTGTGTATCTTTTAATTTCAGATTTCTTGTTTAATTCATCTCCATGTTTATCTTCTCTAATTTGCAGATCATTTTATAAATTGTGTGTGTCACAGAGTATGTGTGGACGTTCATGGTTGCTTCTTGATATTTAGACTCCTAACATTTTGTTTGCAGGTCATAGTTTACTTGTTTAGAAGTTGTTTTATTATGTTGTCATGTATTTTCCTCTCTAGCTGTAAATCACTCTGCATAGTACTAATTTAGATAGTGTTTATTTATTAAGTTGTAATTTCAAATACTCTCTTTAGGTTTTCTTTATTTGCGAATTTTTCTTTTAGCATCAACATGATAGGATAGAAGTGGATTTTGAGTTATGATTTCCAGTAGCATCTTAATTGATTTTGAGTATGATATTCAACGATAGCTTAGTTAACTTTAGGTTATTATTTTTAATGAGATTGCAATTATGAATTTGAATTATGATTTCTAATTAGCACTAGTTATGAGTTTGTAGGTTTGCACGAGAGTATTTTCATTTTTATCTTAGTTATGAATTTGAATTAGAATTTTTGATTAAGTGCTCATTATGAGTTTGTAGATTTGCTTGAATTAGTGATATTAACAGAGTATTTTCCAGCAGCTGTGTGATAGAGCAAATGATTGATGTTGAATCTCTTCTGCACAATGTTTAAATATTATATGGATTCCAATAACATATAGTCTTGGTTTTACGTTGGAAAAACTTTCTATAGACTTCCTTATCCATACTTTACATTTCTTTGTATAAGTTAGCATTGAGTTAATTCCACTTGAACTGTCATTAGTAGCTAGATTCCATCATGATGTCATTGGCCACCGAAGACACAATCATCAAATTTTAATATTGTCACAACACTCTTGCTTTTAGTTATGTATGTTAGTGTTTACTCTTTGCAAGATAGAAATAATTGTGAGTTTTGACTTTAAGAATAGAGTTCACTTGTAAAGATAGTTTCGACAGATTAATTTCTTACTTGCTTACTTTCTTGTTCATTCATAGGCAGATAGATCAAATAGATCAGAAATAGATTACTTGTTATTTTCTTATTCAAAGATAGATTGAATAGATAGATTAAATAGATCAGAAATAGATTACTTGTTATTTTCTTATTTAGATATAAATTAAACAGTTCGTAGTCATAGATTGTTTAAAGCTACTTAGATCAAATAGTTCTAGAATTGCTTGAAGCTCATTAGTTAAAGGTTTCTTTATATATCTTAGAATATGTTGTTTAAATAGATTTTAAAAGTCATTTTCTAAAAGTAGAATTGTAAATTGAAAAGATTGTTGATCCCTAGGGTAAGCCTTCTCCTTAGCTAGTTAATTATTCCATTATATTTTCTTTCTTCCTTGGCCCATACTATGCCACAAATCTAAGTTTACTTACCCCGGGTTGAAAATTTAATTGATGGAAATTAGTACATATAGAATACCCATCACCCCCCACCCCATCAAAGTAACCCATACTACCCCTTCCCCAGTCCCCCTTAACCCATTTCACAACTACACAGACAACAACATGCAAGGGTTGATTTTATTCAACCCTCTCTTATTCAACAAGTTCAAGATTTTGAAAAATTGAATAAAACCAAAATCCCTCATGAACCTAACAATAATAGGAGAAAGGGAAATAACAAAAACCTATGCCAAGGGTAAAACCCCCAACAACATAACCCCTTAGCGAGGGGAAACTCGAATTAGGCTAACCAAAACCCCCAAGTGGGTAATAACAATGGTCAACCATGACAAGGGAGAAACAACAACCTTTGAACCAATTTCCCTTGTGCACTATGTGGTGAATATGACCATAACACCCATCATTTCCCCAAAATAACATATTACAAGTGATTGAAGGAAGCCATGAATCGAGTAAGGCCTCCCACCCCTCAGGGACCACAATAGGGACTGACCAACTACTACATGCCTCCCCCACCACCTGCAGTCTTACAAAACCCAATTCCTTACCAAGGTATCATTAATATGCAAATAGAAGTTTCCCCTCACCCATAACAGATGGGATGGTTCCCTCTTCTAGGCCAACCACAACCTAGAAATTCAACAGACCGCAGTATCCTCCTCAACACTAAGGAGGGAATTCTCTTGCAAACTTATATATGTCAATATGGAACACCTGTTGGAACGAAAGTGATTAGACTAGGGTCCTTCTTAAGTTACCAACAAAAAGTACCGAAGTAGTCTAGAGCATTAGAGGTTTCATCTTCCTGGGAGGGAATAAGTCTCACCCGAAGTGAAACCGAGACAAGAAAGAGAGGGAAGGGTGAGGAGAATACTTAGATAGATCTCCGAGTCATCGAGATTCATGCTAGTCTCTCACAAGATCAATTAAACCCGTTACAGATATGAACATTCCCTAATATAGAGAGAATAAATGAGAGTTGTGTCGCCATTCAGAATGAAGCAATTCAAGCATATAAGACATAACATATAATGCATAACAACGTTTGACACATTCAGAAGACTAAACACACAGGATATATTCTGTTGGACAACTGAGAGGGGGGGTGAATCAGTTGTTACCGTGCTTAAACAATTATGCTTATTTTAAACTCTTTACAAAGAACTCAATGATAATCACAATAATGCAAGGAGACAAGTAATAGCACACTCAACATCAGTCACACATATGAGATACATAGAGACAGATATTTCCTAAGGAAACCCATAAGGGGTAAAAACCTCTTCTTATTTATATGATAAGTAATATTTACATTCTTTACTTTATCATACATATGAACACCAACTCACAATGAGGCTGCAACCTCTGTTTTGCAAGCTTCTACTTGCCGAGAGCACCAACTCTCTGGTTTCTCTAGCACCAACTAGAAGGAAGCACCAACTCCTTGGTTTCTCTAGCACCAACTAGAGGGAAGCACCAACTCCCCAAGTGTTCTAGCACCAACTTCCAATCATACATGCACCAACCTGTAAAATAGAGAACAATAGTTCTCCCTTGCACCACCCTGCCACCCTAGTTTCTCTCGCTGCAACTAGATGGAAGCTACAACTCCCTGTGTTCAATCACCCACTTGAACCTCTGAGGAAAATAGTCCCCCCTAGATCCTCCCTACCACCCTGAAATATAAATCTTTCCTAATGAAACTTATCACAGAGATACAATATTTATCATTGGCTTACCAGACATATCACTATTCTGCTATGCTTCTCTACTCTCCTGTGTCAGTGTCTCTCTGTCTGCATCTTCTTGAGATTTTTGATATTTTGTTTTTCTCTATAGGAACACCTCAACCTTCCTTTAGTGTATCACTGTCTTGCTGCACACATCTCTTGTGCATTCTTTTATTCTACCTTTCATGCTATGTGCGCCAACTCCATGCCATGCACCATTCCTCTTCACTCTATTTCAGCTATTGCACACTCCTCTTTCTACATTGCTGAATCCCTCACAACAACAAAAACCCATCTCTTCTTTGTTCTGCATACTTATAGTCTCTGTGCACCTTCTTCATGCTCTCTCCATGTCAAGTTCTCTACCTGATCATCATCACAACTCTTCATCTTCTCTAGCAGTTAGATCTATCTGTCAATTGCCTCTACGAACAATCTTCATGTCATTGGCAGATTCCTTGAGACTCTTCAGCTTCTCTGGCAATCACACAAAAGTTTCTTCGAGTCCTATGGTAGAAACCATCAGTGATTTCTAGCAGTTACACTGTGAAGTGCAACAGTAGCCCTCCGATTATATTCAAAATTGCCTTCACCATTGGATTGAATCCATAGAATCTTGCATTTATTTCACATTTTGGTATTTTGAAATTTTGCAATTCCTGTCGTTAAGGTTTCTTTACGCTTCACATACTGATCCCCGAAACTTCATAATGGAGCTTGGTTGCACTAACTCCTTCCTCCATCTTTCGTCGATGTGACCAATGTCTGTGACCACAGCCTACACCAAAAGGTGTTTTCGCATTTCAAAGATTCATGTTGTGAGGCATCTTGACTCTCCAAGTTGCGGTCCCCAAAACTCTAAAATGGAGCTTGTCGCTTCAAAATTTTCCCTACATCTCTTCGACGATGTGACCACCATCGGTGACCAAGCGCTTTTTCAACACTGCATTTTGCAATTTCATGTTTTGGCACTTCGGGACTTCTATTGTGTGGCATCTCAACTCTCCAAGTTACGATCTCTGAAACTCCGACATGGAGCTTAGATGGAATAGCTTCAATCATTTTGACATTTTGTATTTCATCATTTCATGATTTTGCATGTCAAAAATTCTTGTTGCAAGGTATCTCGACTCTCCAAGTTGTGGTCCCTGAAATTCCAAAATGGAGCTTGCTGATTCGAGCTCTTCTCTACATCTCTTCGATCTCCAGATCAACGGTCCACAATCCATGGTGATCAGATGGCTATCCTCTGCCCCAGAACTTCATCCTTTAGGACTTTGGGGGAGTGATGGAGTTAAAACTCTCGAAGAAAAAAAAAAACTCCCGGAGTGAGGTCAGTCTTGCGTCACTCGATGACGTGTCATGACCTGAGTGTCTACCACGTGTCACTCAGAATTTGTGAATTCCAATGGCCTGAATTGCCAAATCAACTTGACACTTGTCATTGTCTAATCATGCCACATGTCATAGTCTTCCACCTGTCCTTTCTAAGGTGGTCTGCCACATACGCTTCCTTCTTCCGGGATTTCGGTGTTTCACATTTCGCAATTTTGAGACTCTTGATGATGAAGAATCTTGAGTCTTCCATATCCTGTTTATCCGAAACTCCGAAATGGAGTTGGATAAACTATATTTCGACATTTTGCATTTCTTCTTTTGGGGACTCTTGTGGTGAAGAGTCTCGGCACTTAACTCCTCCAACTCCCAGTATCCGAAGTTCCGATATGGAGTCTTTGACAATTCACGATTTCGCATTTTGCGACTTTGGGTTTCACAACTTCGGGACTCATGTAGTAAGAGTTCTTGACCTTCCCAACTCCCAGTATCTGAAATCCCGGTATCCGAAACTGTTTCCTGCTTTCGGGATTTCAGCGTTTCGCATTTCGCGATTCCGAGACTCCTGATGATGAAGAGTCTTGACTCTTCCACCTCCCAGTATCCGAAACTCCGAAATGGATTTATTTCTCAGTCTGCGAAACTCTTTTTGATGTGCCTCTTTTGGGATTTCAGGATTCCGTATTTCGCAACTCCAGGACTCTCGTGTTGAAGAGTATCAACTCTTGACTTCTCAATCTCCCGGTATCCGAAACTATGAAATGAAGTTTACGCTTTTGATGTTTCCCTGTAGTTATCCCTGCGCTGTTGATCTTCCTTGCCTACTTGTTTGCTATCAAATAAACAAGCACAGTATTGCACTCTTTGTGCACCTCTGCACTATCTCTTCTGAGGTTACATTGTCCCTGTTTTTCCATTACTGAATACTCTAATCTTTCCATCAATGAAAAGAACACCCTCTTGATAAACATGCCAACAATCTCCCCCTTTGGCATTGATGGAAACACTGAACAACTATGCTAATCTATTTGGACCTCCAACTGTAGCATCTAGTCTGGACCTCTCCTTTTCTCCCCCTTTGACATCAATGTCAAAGAAAACATGCTCCCCCTGAGATGTTGCAGTAATTTTAGGAGGTATCAGTTATTCAATCAATACAAAACTCCCCCTAACAAGATGGACTCTCTTAGGTGTGAGATGGGATGACACCCAACGTTTGTCTGAGATATTCAAATGGTGTCTTGGATAGGGGTTTAGTAAATATGTCTGTAATTTGTTCTATGGTTGGAATGTAATGGACCTGAACAACCTAATTGGTGACCTGCTCTCTCAGAAAATGGTATTTTATGGGAATATTCTTGGTCTTGGAGTGGAATACAGGATTCTTGGACACACTGATGGCACTAGTGTTATCACAATGAATTGGGATCAGTGCAGCGTATTTTACCTCCAAGTCTGCAAGTGTCTAAATCATCCATAATACCTAAGTGCAATAGGTAGAAACAACAATGTACTATGATTCTGTAGTTGATAAAGAAATGGAACCTTGCTTTTTACTCAACCATTCTACCAGAGAATCTCCTAAGAAAAATGCACCTCCACTCGTGCTTTTCCTTTCATCCATGCAGTTAGCCCAATCAACATCTGAGTAGGATGATAATTGAAAATTTTGATTCTTAGGATACCATAGGCCATAGTTCATTGTTTCTTTCAAATATCTGAATATCCTTTTGACAACTAGCAAATGACTCTATTTAGGTGCAGACTGATATCTTCCTACCATTCCAANGGAATGTAATGGACCTGAACAACCTAATTGGTGACCTGCTCTCTCAGAAAATGGTATTTTATGGGAATATTCTTGGTCTTGGAGTGGAATACAGGATTCTTGGACACACTGATGGCACTAGTGTTATCACAATGAATTGGGATCAGTGCAGCGTATTTTACCTCCAAGTCTGCAAGTGTCTAAATCATCCATAATACCTAAGTGCAATAGGTAGAAACAACAATGTACTATGATTCTGTAGTTGATAAAGAAATGGAACCTTGCTTTTTACTCAACCATTCTACCAGAGAATCTCCTAAGAAAAATGCACCTCCACTCGTGCTTTTCCTTTCATCCATGCAGTTAGCCCAATCAACATCTGAGTAGGATGATAATTGAAAATTTTGATTCTTAGGATACCATAGGCCATAGTTCATTGTTTCTTTCAAATATCTGAATATCCTTTTGACAACTAGCAAATGACTCTATTTAGGTGCAGACTGATATCTTCCTACCATTCCAACAACATGCATTATTTTTGGGCGAGATGTTGTGATATACAACAGACTGCCTATCATTGACCTATATGAACTTTGATCAACATCAGGTGAGTCATCATCCTTGCTTAATTTTCATCCAGTAACCATAGGTGTGCCCACAGGCTTAGAATATTCCATTTGAAACCTTTCAACATTTCTCTTAGATATTTTTCTTGAGAAATGAACATCCCTTCAAACCTTTGGGTAATTTGCAGACTAAGAAAAAATGACAGTTCACCTATCATAGACATTTCAAACTCACACTCCATGGCAGAAGCAAACCATTTTACCAATGAATCCTTATTACATCCGAAGATGATGTCATCTACATAGACCAACACAATGAGAAAATCGTCACCCTCTATTTTGATATATAGATTGTTGTCAATTGTTCCTCTCTTGAACCCTTTTTCTTTGAGATACGTATCCAGTCTGTGATACCAGGCACGAGGGGCTTGTTTTAATCCATATAAATCTTTCTTCATCTTGCATACTAAGTCAGGGTTATCAGACAGTTTGAAACCCTCTAGTTGTTCCATATAGACTTCTTCATTTAAATCTCCATTTAGAAAAGCTGACTTGACATCCATTTGATAGAATTTAAACCTTTGATGACAAGCATAGGCAAGAAATATTATGATAGCTTCCAATCTTGCTACGGGTGCAAATGTTTCATCAAAAACTAGTCCTTCTATTTGAGCATATCCTTTACAAAACAATCTTGATTTGTTCCTGAGAACCTGTCCCTGCTCATTCAACTTATTCTTAAAGATCCATTTGGAACCAATGATATTTTTACCTTCTGGTCTCTGAACCATATCCCACGTATTTTTTTTCTCAATCTGATCAAGTTCGTCATTCATTGCTTTAACCCAATGTTCATCTTTGCTAGCTTCATTAAAATTATTGGGTTCCAGCATGGATATGAAAGCTATATGTGATTGTTCGGTGTTTTTGATTAGCTTTCTCCTGGTTTGTACACCTTTGTCTTTTTCACCAATTATCTGACTTGTAGGATGATTCTTTTGAGTGATTCTGGACGAGGAATTTGATGTTATCTGTCGATTTGAGTCTGTTTGAGTGTCTGTGTCTTCATCTGATTCAGAGTCTTCATTTTATGATTCTTGGACCTGTTCATCTTTGGCTCTATCTATGTCTTTTGTATAAGACTCATTTATGTACACCTCTCTTGCTGGGATTCCTTCATCAACTTTTACATCAATACAGTCAACCATTTTATGCATCCTCTTATTATAGCATCTGTATCCTTTACTATTTGTAGCATACCCCAAGAAGATACCTTCATCAGCCCTGTCATCATATTTGCCAAGGTTCTCATCATTATTCTTTATGTATCATTTACTCCCAAAGACTTTGAAGTGTTTAATTGAAGTAGGTCTCCCAAACCATAGTTCATAAGGTGTCTTGTCACTTTGTGGTCTGAGGTGGGATTTGTTAAGAACATGGATTGTTGTGTGTATTGCTTCTACCCAGTAGGTTTGACCAATTTTTAAGCCCTAATATTGGATCATTACCCCTTAATTGGGGCATATTAGATTAGTAATGTTATTTATTACCCCTTAATTGGGGCATATTAGATTAGTAATGCTATTTATTATCCTATACAAGATAGGGTTCTGGAATCATCTTGAAATGAGTCATTGCGGAATTTTCACTATCAAAATTTTTTTGTAACATTTCAGACCCTGAAATATAGAGGCCGTTTAGAGAAATTAGTAATTTATCAGTGGTAAAATGATCAGCTTCTGGGTCATCTTAAATTTGTAGATACACCCTATGTAAGATAGGGTATCTGACTAGTCCTATTGACTAGTCTCAAGAAGGTGTTCCAGGTAAAACAATCATAACTTATTCCTAGAGTATCCAAATTGTATGGGATTGGTTGCATTGGATCATGGACAGTCTGTAGTATTTTGGGTGTGAGTTTCAGAATTTAATATCAATTATTTTGTGCAGGGAACACTATACAAGTGAGATCTCCTAGAAAGGCCAAAAATCGGCAAGTTGTGGGGAAGTTACCATAAATTCCACTTGGCACCTCCAATTTTGATCAGATCTATGACATTGAAGAGAAGAAATATCATAGAAATACATAAGAGAAAGTTTCATACCCAGAAGGGCAAAAAATTGGGAGATACAACAGAAGAAATATTGTCTAGTAGAACCACCTCAAAATCAAGGTTCAAAAGTGATACTTGGCCAACATGCCACCCAAAAAGGGAA